>PVKA01007680.1:0-13875 GCA_004027165.1 Ctenomys sociabilis
TAAATAGCTTCAGTTGAGAAATGTTTAAAGAGAGAAACAAATCAGAATTTAGATAGGTTTTAATTTATTTAAAAGGCTTATTTATAAATTATAGAAAAGATAAGAAAGTATAAATCCAAGATTTTCTAAAATATACATGTATGAGTAAAATATATTATTTTAAAAACAGGATCATAAGATGCTCCTAAAGTGAGAAAACTATAGCAATTGATAATAAAGGACAGAGGGCTGGCTAGACTAAAGCACCGGCTCAGGCTCAGCAATGGGGACTCGATCCAGTGTGTGGTGCCAACCCCACACCCGGGGTGCACTGAGAAGGCAGCTGAGCCTGGGAGTGGTGGCCACTTCCTCAGGAGGCTGAAAACAGGAGGCTAACTGTAAGTCGGATCTGTTTAGTTAAGACCCTGTAGACCCTGTACTAAAATACATTAAAAAATATAGAAAATATACAAGATTATCCATACTGTGACCATTACTGTATAACATGAAAAGACATTTTAAAGTTATATTTTGAGAGTTAGTAATCACTTAAATTTGAAAAGCAGTTTTAAAGTGCTATACCGTATTCAAAAACTCAGTATATTAGCATATTTTCAAAGTTGTAATACAAACTATAATTCACCCTACATTCTTCCAATTGAGAAATTCTCCTTAGTGTATCTGAATATAAAAATAGTTTCATTTTGTATTTGACATAATTGGAATTATATATTTGTGGTTTTCAAGTTTTCAGTCATAATTAGAGCCTTGTCTTTAGTCTTGAACTCTATGAGATGAGTAGAGATAGTTTGTATTATACTGAGCACACTACCTTCTGAGCATTGCATATTACATACATACATGACTTTCCTCTTCTGAACCTTCCTCTAACATAGTTTCTTAAACACTTATAATCTTAAAAGTTATGAAAAAATTGTTCTAAAACTATGCAAATGTCATCCTTACCATTTAAGCATAACTCCCATGCAAAAAATAAATGTTGATACAATATGTATTTAATCACCCAGATGTTTTGTTTTGCTTATTTTATTTAATTCCACTCACATACTGAAGTTTAATGAATTTGTGAAGTAATGCAATCACCTTTAGTGGAGATGTTACATATTTTGCTCAAATGCTAAGTGACATCTGTCACTTTTTAATGGTAAAGTAATGGTCATGGAAAGGAATCAACATTATTAAGAAAGCTAAGTATTTCTTGGCTTTATTATTATGATTACTTGGCACTGTGTCAGCCAACTTTCCTGTTGTCAAACATAAAATTTGAAAACTAAAATTTTAGGAGGTATGTGTGTCTCTTGGCTCAGTGTCTTGGGATCCAGTATATGTTCAGGGCAGGCTTCAAGTCTAACACAACATGGGGCAGGGCACGGTGGAGCAAAGATGTAAAACTCATGATAGCTGGAAAGCAAACGAGGAAGATTGCCAGGGCGGTGGGGCAGTGACCGTCTCTCCTACTCAGCGTGCCTCCATAATATTCCCAAGACACACATCCAGGAGTGTCCCTGTTACGTATTTGCAAGTCAATTAAGTTGACGCAATCAAACTCACCTACCATGTTCTGCCCCATGTTGATTCACCACCTCAATACACCTTCACTAACAGCATTTAATTGCCAACAAAACACAACACTAAGTTGCTAAATCCACAATGACAAACATATCAAATTCAACATAATACAAATATCCTGTGCAAAACTAAAGCTCAGTAATTCTTTCTCTAATTCTTAACAGTTCTAGCACTTTTCAATAGCTCAACAGAAAAAAAAATCTTCTGAGATTGAAAACAATCTCTTAGCTTTGCACTTCTATAAAAACTAAAACAAGCTGCATTTTCCTAGGGTATAACAACGGCACACGGCAAACTTTCCAAGTCAGAGGTTGAAAACAAGGGAATGAAAGAAATTATACTAAAGCAAGATCAACATCCTACAAGACAAGCATTCTCTCGTGTCTGGCATCAAGGCCACACAGTGGTAAGAGGTTCCGAATTTTGCTCAGCCTTACTCATATTTCTTGATGGTTTCGGTCCTCACCTCTCTTGTGATGATTCCACTTAGATCCTGTTGCTCTCCTTGGTAGACGTTCTCTGTTCATGGTATCTTCAACCTCCTGAATTTGCCACTGCTGTTCCACCTTCACTCCCAGTGTCAGTCATTTCCCCTCACAAGATTTCTTTGCCTGGCCTCGCAGACCATCCTTTGAGATCTGTGTGGGTGCTTCTATGACCCCACAGTTTTTTGTGCTCTGCAAAGCCATAAAACCAGCCAAATATAGCTGATTCCAAGTTCACCACCAGCTTCAGCAGCAGCTGACCTCCTGAGATCATGACTGTAGCCTAGATGGCCGACTATGGTGAAATTAACTTGAGAAACAATTCCCTGGGTATCTCTTTTGGAACAGTGGGCTCCAGAACTTTTATTCTATCGAAAATTATACACTTGTGCAACTTTGATATTGTGATAAATGGCTTCCTGCTTATTCCTGAGATGCCCACAAAGCATCTTTCTTCTTATCCTTGCTTAAAGTATATAGGTTGTTTTTAATAATTCTAATCTCTTTAGTAACTGCTCTTTTAGGCCTGACTTTACACATGGCCCCTTGTTGGCCAAACCTAATTTTTCCCATTTAGTCTTGCTCACTCTTTGCTCCTGACCTGTAATGTAAATATGGCTAATGGCAATCTATCATGCTCATGCCATAGCCTGAATATCATGCAGTACTGAAGATTTCACTATCAGATTAATTAGTCTCCATCAAGGTCTCAGGTGCAAGTTGATACGTTTTCTGCCATAGTGCAGCACACACATCTGTATTCTATCTAACTCACAAGGGAGTCCTTGGTCACAAATGAAACCTTAGTCTTCTCTTCCTCTCTGTATTCCTGTGAGCACTCTCATTTTCTGGGCTCTGACTGAAATCAGTCACCAAACTTTGCTTACAACATTCTAGGCTTCACTAGCTTCCATCTCCAAATCTTTGAAACTTTTCACATGAACTAGTTCAAAAGGCTTCTCAAGCACAGCACTGATTGGCCTTTCTGGTACTGATTTTCAGTCAATAGTCAGTGATAAGGTCAAAAATTAAGTTTAACCACCTGGCCGGCAAATTTCTCATTTGAAGAAAAAGCATTAAAAATAATATTAATTCTTAAAATTTCTAAAGTATTTTATGACTTTTACATGGTCACATTATTACATTTAATTATATAAACTATAAACCAGATATTACTATCACCATTTTCCTGGTGAAGGGAGAAATGTGGATCCAACACCTCTCTGTGATAAGGTGAGACTGAATTTGATCTCTTGATGTCATAATGAGTGATTTTTCAACTACACCAAAGAAACCCCTGCAATGTTGTTTTCTATTCAGTCTCAGTGTCCCAAGTATATTCATTTTCTGCTATAAAAGGAAATCACTGAATTCTGGAGAAGTATTAAACATATTAGTTTTAAACACAAAACAAAGAAAATAAATATGAATTAGAGAAGCAAACATCAAAGGTGAATATAACATTCTAAATTAAAAAGTATGCCCAAAGTAGTTGATACAAAACTCACAAAAACAAGACATAGGAGTGTATCTCATACAAACAAGAGCAGACGGGTTGAAGTGACATCTGCCCAAGTGATGCTCAGAATAATCAACACAGAAACAAAGGCAGTTCCTGAGAGATGCTTGGAGTAAATTGTTCAGTGATTAATACAGATTTCACTGACTTAATTGTTTTAGAAGTTTCCCAGGGTAATGATTAAGCACACTTCCGGGTGTACTTGGACGGGCTCTGGATATGGTTTTTTTGTATTGTCCTTCTCCCGCTTCTTTTTGGCGCTGTTTCCCCGCTGTACTTCCTGGCTACTTCATATAATTGGTTTTTGTTTGCCATATTCTACACCTAATAATCCTTCTTTTGGAGCTGATTTCACAGGGACTGACTTCCTTACCCTGTGAGTGAAACCCCTCCTCCTTAAAGTTGCATTTCCATGTCTTGTATCAGTGACAAGAAAGATACACTTTTGTGGCTTAGAGCCATGATGGTCTAAGCACATCAGTTCAGTTGTTCTCCAGCTTTTGTCAATGGATTATCTGCACTTAAGTTTTAGGTTTTAATTAATTCTTTTGCTGCTTCAGACAACTAGTAAATAGCAAAATCAATCAAAATTCATTGTTTATTAGTAGGTGAAATGCTAAAGGGAAAGAAGTGTCTATACTTATCTCTTTCCCCTGCTGACCCATGAATGTTTTATAGGCAATCATTGCAGCCAGATGCTGTCTCCAAAAGGTACTCTATCTTTCTATAATCATCAACAGAAGCAACCTAAATACTGCTTCTGTGGCACCATTTCAATGTCGTCACTACTACTCTCATTATAGTTTCTTTTAATTATTCAGCAAATATTTATTCACTATTGTAAGTCGGGTACCGTTCTTAGCTCATTTCATAGCTATGTCAGTGAATCAGAACAGTGAATTCATTATCTCAAGGAACTAACATCTGCAGGAGAAATATTTAAGGACTGTAGGTACTATTTTGAAGATAAGTGGCTGAGAGTTTCTGCGTGTCTCTTACATCTGGAAAAGACCTCTCTGAAAAGATGATGTTTGAATTAGTCTTCAAGATGTAAAGAATACAGATGTATTACACACTGTTGTAAAAAGATTTCAAAGAAAAGGAGCAGTGAGGATCACATTGCTAAGACCATAATTACTATCATAATGTCAGAAAAGGTTGTTTAATGCAAACACAGACGTAAGGGGCCCAGATTAGCCACACTGATGCTCATAGTGTCATGCTGTCACGGGTACTTAGATAATTTCACAGTTATAGATTCTACCTATATCTCATTCACAATTAGGACTTTTCTTCACGAGTCTCTTAATTGTATCAGTTTGAATAACCTTTGAAGGTCAGTCTTTTCCTCACTTCATCAGATCTGACAGATGCCTGAAACAAATGTTTGGGAAGAGTATTAACTGAACAAACTTTGTTTTTTTTTGTTGTTGTTTGTTTGTTTGCTTGTTTTGGCAGAATTATGAATTGAATTCAAGCCCTTGTGTGTGCCAGGGAAGCACTTATTCCACTGAGCCATCTACCTGGCCCCTAAACAAACTTTGTGATTAAGTAAATTTCTACCTGGGATCTTTCTGGGATCAACAAAATTAACTGAGTCTCTGATAGAGTACAGAATACTACTACTACTACTACTACTACTACTACTACTATTCTGCATTACACAAGACAAAACACCTATTTAACTTATTTTCTCATTAAATAACATTGTAAAGAATCTCAGAATCTGAGATGAGTGCTGTGAGTAATAAATATTTAATGGTGTATTTTTATGCTTTCTAGGTTTTGTGAATCAATAGATGGATTATTTAGTATTATTTACTCTTCCACCATTCTGTCTTTGAGGAACCCTATGTCTTTCAACCTGGAATAAAGTATTTCCTTGATTTATTCTATCTCTTTGCAATTAAGTAGCTCCCAAATGCCCAAGGAAGGTGCCAGTATGTGAAGGATTGTATAATTTGAAAGTAATTTGGTAGCTGATCTCGTTCCTCTAGCCACAGTGTTTCCTTGCGCTTTTCAGACTATACCAGGCCTGAAAAAATAATAAAATGAGGGCACTACCACTTGCCTTGCCTGGAATGCTTCTCCCCTAGTGACTCTTCCCTCCACATCTCCAAGCCTATTTTTGCACCATGTTGTTTGAGAAGCCAGAACACAGCATACTGAGGAAAGGAGTCTCTGCTTGAATATGGACAGAAATAGTGGATGTTAATCATCTTTGCTGATGTAGACCACAAACTACACGGAAAATTATTTTACATGTTCAAAATACAAAGTAAATCTTTCCAGTAATAATATTATGGTGGATTAATTCTAATATTTAAGCCAGTCCTCTTCAGTATCCAGCTGGAAGGAAAATTTCTGCCGAGTCTCTTTAGGAAGCCCATTAGCCCATCTGTGTGCACTGGCACAAACAGGAATCTGTGCATGGCAATCAAACCAAACCTGACATTTGTGCAGGAGGAGATTAGGGAGCCCTTGTCCCTGGCTTGTGCTGCCAAGAGGGATGAATGGACCAAGTCAGAATAACAACGCAGGTGCCAAACTGCTTACACAGCCTGCTAGAAGATGCTGCTTGTAAAATATCTACGAGAGAGAGTACAATTAAAAACCTTCAGTTAGGTCTATGTGTTTAGTGGTGAAGCAGATGATTCTTTCTTTCATAAAGTATCTATATTCACTGCAATGAATACAGTAGTGAGAAAGACCAGTCAATATGGAGTTCATATTCTAAGGGAATGGGCCACGCTACTAAACAAGTTCCTATCGTATCTAATCATGAAAAGTGTAAAGCAATGAAGCAGTGGGGCTGGGGACGTGGCTGGAGCAAGAACACTAACCTTGAGGAGGAGACTGGAGAAAGTCATTTCTTACACGGAGCTAAACACTCCCAGGACTAGAAGGGCGCAGAGGAAGTGTAAATATATGGAGAGAAAGCAGCTCTATATGCACTCAAAGGCAATAATCAGTGGAATGTGTCTCTTAAGAGCATGACTCAAACAGGAACACATGGGCTGGAGAGATAGTTCAGTAGAATAAGAGCCTGCCTGGCAAGCACAGGGTCCTGGGTTCAATCCCCAGTATAACAAAAACAAAACAAAACAAAACAAAACAAAAAAACAGAAGCATGAGGAGGAGAACATGTTAACAAAATGTCAGAAAGTAGCCAGGAGCTTTGTCATGTAGCCAAATGTAGAGCTTAGATTTCATTCTGATACTGAACAGAATATGTTTAGTGTACAGGAAGTGGGGAAGCTAATACAGTTTATTAACAAAGATTTACAGAAGACCAGTGAGAGAACTTGAAGTAGGATGACGACAATTGGGAGAGCAAGAAGTAGACAGTTTCAGAAAATAATCCAAAGATGTTATTAGAAAAATTAAAGCTTATTTAAGTGAGGTATACATAGTATGAGGATCAGACATGATCCTTATATTTTTGGCCTGAATACATTGATAGGGATAAAATTAGAGATGAGATACATATTAAGATGTCTGCTTTGTATCTTCTAAATTTGAAATCACAATAAGAGAGCCATCTGCAGAATAGATACTGATGAGATATGAGGAGATCAAAGTTCCTGCTTAGGCAAATGCAGGGACTGGGGTTCAATCCCTGATATCACATGCTCCCCTGGCCCTGCCTCCAGCCATGCACACCTGTGACCCCAGTGCTGGAGAGGCTGAAAACAGGAGGATCCCTACGAGTCAGAGCTATGTAGTGAGACCCCATACCAAGCACATTAAAAAAAAAAAAAGAAGCAAAAAGATATGAGGAGATCTGCTGGGAAGTCTGTGCTTGTATAAATACAAATTTGATAGCTATTCTGGAAAGATGAATATTTTAAGAAAATCACACTAATAGTGTACAGAAAGAGAAGAAAAACCAGGAAGAACAAAGCAAAGGAGAAGGTAGAACAGAGGAGAGGAGAGGACTTGGACACTGGGTAACTTCAAAATTTGGAAATCCTACAGAAAGTGATGGAGGAACAAGGCCATCGAAAGGCTGCGGCTGTTCCATCACCTGAGCCCGGACAGCACAACCCACGATACTGCACTGAGCAGCACACACTGCTCCGTACAACGGATGAGCAAGTGTAACATTCCCACTACACCTATCTGGGTGATTCCTCTGGTGATAATAAGGGATACTGTGTTTGCACAAAAATAAATAGCCATGTATCTAGCTTAGGTAGGAATTTAAAAGTGTTTTTCTTAAAGTATGAAGCAAAAATGTATCTTTAGATAAATATTTTTCATAGATTTGACTATTTTTTAATTTTAATATCACTCTGAGAAACGTGTCAGAAAACAATCTTCTGTTTGTATGAACAATATTAAAAATGAACTTTCACTTGGCAGTTGTTCAAAGCTAAGCATCGAAAACAAAGGAAGCTGAACTCCTTTACAATTTCAACAAGTGGATCTGATGTTTTTTTTCTAGACTACAGAATACCACTTGTCTTGTGGTAGCTTAGCCAGCTTTTCTGGGGAATCTTCCTTTACTGCTTATTTCAACATGATTTGATGATTTTTTTTTATCGATGAAAGTGTTGAACATTCAAATTGAGATAGTATTCTAAGGAACAGATTAAGAGAAATTTAGAAATAGATATGCAGAAGAACCAATACATTTTATTAAGAAAAGATAATATAATATTTTAACCATTCTTATTGATTGCAGCTATGGTATAAATAGCATTGAAGATCAGACGAATATAATTTTGTCTAAGAAAGCAAAAATGAAGGAATAAAAAAATAGATTAAACAGCAATAGCACCTCTCAAGAGACTTTATAGGTGCTACATCTTTCTGTATTTTTATTTTGAGATGGGGTCTTACTAAGTTGCTAAGTTTCCCAAGCTGTTGGGAGCTGCTGAAGGTGAAAATGTGTGAAAGCAGGACAGGCCACTTTGCCTAAAGCAGTCAAGCTGCCTCAGTCCCGAGGAATATAATATCCTGCCTAGATATTGTTGGCTATTAGTCACTTGGAAGCCTTGTGTCTTGCATCTTATAACTTTGCAAAGCTATAAATAAACAGCCCTACTTTGTTCTGGGGCCTTTGCCACTCAAGCAATGAACTACCACTTGACCTCAGTTATTGTCTCTTTATTTTCTAAATCTTCTAGCTGCTTTTCTCAGGAACCACTAAGCAACTGACAAATACCTACATTTAACACCTTAAATAAGGACCCATGGTAAGGGGATATTGATAGGTGAGAGTACCTCCATGACAATTTTTCTGGCAATAGGATGGGAGAATGGTTTGGTTGGTCAGTAGTTAACACTGGAGTGGATTTTACATCTTCCCCTTAAGGTGATTATTTTTTTAGTCTTTTTTGAAACAAGATCTGACTATATAGTTCAGGCTGGCCTTGAACTCACACTGTAGCTCAAGCTGGTCTTGAACTTGCAATGATCCTCCTGCCTCAGCCTGCTGAGTCCTGGGATTATAGGCAGATGTCTCCATGCTTGGTTCAAGGTGATTAATTTAGAAGACTACCTCCGTGCTAAAGATAGTGATTGCCTTTAAAAAGTAAAAAGTCAGTATGATCTATGACTTGCAGTAATGTGGATATTTTAAAAAGATTACATAAATTCTCATGATTCCTAACAAGGTTGATTGCTTGTCTTACAGTTCTAAATTAATTTGGTACAGAAAAAGTGTTTTTTTTTTTTTTTTATTTGTTTGTTTTTTTCTAATGTGTTTGGTACAAGGTCTCACTTCACAGTTTGGACTCATATTGACCTTCCTGTTTTTAGTCTCCCCAGTGCTGGGATTACAGGCATGGGCCACCATGCCTGGACTTAGCTGGCTCAGTGTGCTCAGGAGTGGGGCTAGTGCTGCATGTGGTAGAAAACGTTTTGGTATTTTATAAAAAGATATAAAGATTTAGAGTACAATCTAAAAGCAGTGGCTTTAAATTGTCGCTTGATTTTTGACATCCCATTTAAATAGTGGCAGGTCTAGTGGTGGCCTCCAAAGGGGTACAAGCTATGATAACCTCTTCATATGTGGTTTAAATTATCCAACAAAATTTGCTATTCCCCAAACTGTACAGATGAACCCAAAAGGATTCTCAGCTAATATTAATTGTTCCACCTAGATTAGAGCTAATTTCTCTGGTGTCATTGTCATTATTCTTCAAATAAGTCAAATCAATTTGTTTGTTATTGATGATGGGTCCTGTAAGGGAGGTTATGTATGGCTTCCACTTCCAAAATGGCTTATCATTGTACAATTAAAACACAATTACAAAACAAAGGGGAGTTGGTTCCTCCAACTTCACTTGTCAATATATACGTCAAAATTTGGGAAGCTTGAACTTCTGATTTTGTTTTTCAAAGTGTTGGAATTACAGGTCTGTGTCTCCACACCTCGATATCAGTTTTGATTTTGTTTTATAAAAGTTGAGCTCTACAAGACACCAGGATCCATTTATTGGAATAACCAAGATTCTGAACATTTAAAAATCACAAATGTGGGACACAGGCATGCTCTTCTGTTGCCAAAGTAGATGCCAATGCTGTGGCCAGTTTGGAAGACCAATTGTCTGCTTCTTACACAGCCAAACATATTCCCAACATACTCTCCAACAGCCAACTTCGTGAAATTTACTCAAGGATTTTAAAACTTATTTTCAGGCAAATATCTGTACATAGACATCTTAGCAACTTTATTAATAACTGTATAAACTTGATAATAACTGAGATTTCCCTCCATAGGGGAACTAGTAAATAAACTATGCTATGAGCCACCTAAAGGATATTATTCAGTGCTAAAGAGAAAAAAAAATTATAAAGTCATGAAAAGATAAGGAAGAAGAATTGATATATATTATGAAGTATGAACACTTTGTGGAAAGGCTACATTTTGTGTTATTTAAGTAACTCTGTGTGCTAGAAAAAAGAAAAGTATGTACATAGTGGACAGATCAATGATGGCCAGGGGAACGGAAGCCTGTGTATGTGGAGCACAAAGATGTTTAGAGTAGTTGAAATGTTATATAGAGTATAATGATGTACCCATAGAATTAGAAGTCATGCTAAAAAATCTTAACGTAATTTATGGATCTTGGGTGAAATGGATGTATTAACATGAGGCCATTGTTCATAACAAATATACCATTCTGATTGAAGACCTTGATCTTTGGAATTAATTTTATTGGTGCATTTTATATATACATAGTGACAACATTCATCATAGGGAACATGTATATGTACATATGACCTACTTTGATTCTATGTCCCCAGTCCCACTCCTCCCTTCAACCCTTTTTATTTTCCTTATTTAAACAATTTTTCCACTTGTTTCTTCTATTCCATTTTTTATTTTCCTTTCCTTTCATTTTCATCTCCTCTCTTGTTCTCTTCCCATCTGAACATGTTCTTCCCACCACACAATATTTATTTTATGTACCTGGGCCCCTATTTACACATTTGGTTTCTCATACCAGAGAAAGAACAGATGATTTGAACATGTGCGTCTGATTTATTCCATTCAAGAGTAAAGTCTCCAGTGCATGTGTTATCTAGTAATGTCCCAAGTTTGTTTTTCTTTAGGGTAGAGCCGTATTCCATCCATCCTCTGATGGGCATCCGGACTGTTTCCAAGATTTAGCTATTATAGACTGTACTGCTATAAACATAGGTGTTGATTTTTGCTGTGGCATATGCCTTTAATTCTTATCAGATGATACCATGGGAATAGCTGGGTCAAATGGAATACCTTTTAGAACTTTAGAGATCTCCATGCTGATTTGCATAGTGCTTACGCACTTGTGGGAGGCCTTGTAATATGGTGGAAAGTATCCAAGCTTAGGGAAAAAAAGATGTGTGTGAAATGCTTCTCTTAGATTTGCTATGAATCTAAAAAAGAAGGTATAAAAAACAAAATACTAAACTTAAAGGAAAACTTCTGTCTTGGAGGTTGAAAACTTCAAGGCCACAAACACTGGATATTTGCTAAATGTGTTGTTACCATATGAACTGGGAATTTGAAGTGATTTTTAGTCAGAGCAATATGCTGGGACTGATGTAAAGATAACTTGAAAGGAATTTAAATTATATAAAATAGTCAAGCTTTTGACTAGTGAAATTCAGAATACATTTTCAGTGAGCTAGTTGACGACTTCTTTAAGTATCAGTATGAAGATTCTTCAGAGCAAAACACTTTAAGATCTTGCTCAAATAATCTAATAATCAAGTGGCACATTGAGCTTGAAACATGATTTCTTTCCACGTGGCTGAGACCAAGAGATCAGATATGGAGGATGATAGGAGCACCTTTAGAGGAAGGAAAGGGCACACTGACTTGGTTTTGTCTTCAGGGGCTAATCACCATGAACAGAAGGGAAAATAACCATGGATGATGTCTAAAAAATGCAGAAGTTGCATAAGGGGTGGTATCAGTTTTACCCACCTGTGCAAGAAAGGCACAGCCCTATATCCAGCTGCTATAGTTTCTCATTCTATTCATACTCCCAGCCATTCTCTAAATCCACCAAAACTACATAAAAGTTAAGGTGGACATGATAAAAATTGTTCCTATTTCTTATGCCCTATTTAGAATTCACTTAAGAAAACCAACGTGTCTCCAATTTGGAAGTATCTGACATCAAGTGTGCACAAATCAGTTGTTAGCTATGTGATTTCCACCAAAACTTGGTTCTTACCTGTTTATGTCAAAGATCCAATAATTGTTTATGTTGACTGTTGTTGCCATCTTTAAGTCATATGAGGGAACTGATTCAAGGCAATGTAATCAGCATAAGAGATGTTTTTGAATGGTTCACAATTTCTACATAATCTGGCACATAATTGGATTAAATATTCGAGGTTTTCATGTGGTATGCTGTAGATCCTAGAGCAGGCTTAAATGAAAAATATACATTTTAAAAGGGAGTGAGCTCTTCCAGTCAGTATGCTTGGAGGCTGTGACAAGGGGACAACAAGTTCTAGGCAAGCTTGAGCAGATTAAATGAAAAAAGAGAGGATTATGGTTCAGTCTCCAGTACAACTCTCCAAAATTCCTGACTTCATTTGCATGTAAAGAATCTTTACAATATTCCATGAGGAAAATAAAGTAGCACTAATTGAAAATGAACCACATAATCGGCCACTCATTGAATATATATATAAAATTAATGCTGCATCCAAACTGTATCATATTTGGCTGTAAAATAAATACATTAAATAAAAACTAAGGAACATGTTTTTCTCTGAGAGATGTTTCAGTCTCAGATGCACATTATTTAAATGTGTGGTGACAATGATGCACACCTCTTTGCCCAGCACTCTGGGAGGCAAAAACAGGACGGTTGTAAATTTCAGTTGGGTTTGGGCAACACATTTACTCTTTTCTTTTCTTCTGTATTTTAGGGAAAGGTCTACAAGGTGTTCAGGGTCTGACTACTAGATTGGACTCAGTGATTCTCCCACTTACAGCCTCCCAGATGCTGCAATGACGGGTACACGCCACCACGCCCAGTTGCAATCACCATTTCAGTGTGTCCTGGGGGTGGGGCCAGCACCAAAGGCTCAGAGATCTAACCCCAGTGCCTTTCCTTACTTGTAGATGATTTAATCTGATGATCAATTCGGCTGGCCTAGCTTGGGAAATTTATTTATTTATTATTTAATTTTTTTATTTCTTTATTTTTTAAATTAATTTTATTGAGAAACAAATGAGACAGTTTCAAAACCAAGTAGTAAGACAGTTTCAATAATTAATACATTGCATATTGTTGTCTTTGTAGTTGTTATTCATAGTACAAGATGAAGACATGATATCCTGTCCAAACACTGTGAGTACAAATCTTTCTTCTCACTGAATTAAGAGAAAGTAGCTGTATATCTATCCTAACTTTTTCATATATACAGATAAAAAATGATCCTTCATTTATATCCCCCTTTTCATTTAGTTTTGTCAGAGATGAATATTCCATTGCCATTTAAATATTTTAGGTGAATAAGTTCAGGAAAATAGTCCAGTATATTCTAGTAGTCCATAATAGTAGTGGGTTATCAGCACAACTGGCTCTGTCAGTTGTTCACTTGAGCCTTTTACAGCTCAGTATATTAATATGGCTTTACTTTTATACCTCAGTTTTATACTTTTCTGTTGGATGGTTAAGACCAGGATAAAGCAAGACCTATATAACATCTGGCAAGGTCATTCAAGTCCCCTCATGGCTTAGCCCAAAACCCTGCACCGCAGTTTGTAGGTCCTTTGTCAGTGTCAACCATGTGGATGAACCACGGCCATCATTTGACCAGTTTGCTCTCTGTGAAAGCCTG
>PVKA01007680.1:13975-76759 GCA_004027165.1 Ctenomys sociabilis
AGAAAGAAAGAAAGAAAGAAAGAAAGAAAGAAAGAAAGAAAGAGAAAGAAAGAGCTGTCAAGACAATCAACAGACTAAAGTACCTGCTTAGGCAAGTTTAGGAAAGCAGGGGACCACAGTTCACCCCCTGGCACCACATGCCACGCCAGCCCCACCCCCCAGAGTCTCGGCATAGTGGTGCATGCCTATAATCTCAGCAGTGGGGAGGCTGAAAGCAAAAGGATCACTATGAATCCTAGCTGCATAGTAAGACCCTGCACCAACCAAATACACTGGAAAAATATAGTAATAATTGAAAGAAAGAGAGAGAAACAAACAAAGAAACAAGAAAAGAAAGAAATTTTACTTACAGCATTTGCAAATTCCAAATGAGGATCCTATAGATGGTACAAAGTCTTAATCTACAAGCAAAACTACCACCACAGTGGCTCCTGTACTCATGTTCTTAGGAGAAATACTGGCAGTTTTTAGCAACTGTCTATAAAACTCTAAAGAATCGACCAAATTAGGGGCAGGGACACACCACATACACATTTTGTGTTTATAAACAATTCTATATAACAGCAGGAAGAATGTACTTTTTTAATTGGAACAGAGGAGTTTGCAAATTGCTTTCTTCTGAGACAGATACATTTAAAAAATAAAACAAAAATGAAGATGTGTAGCTAGGGGAAAAATCTGAAAATAAATCAATTTTAAGGAAAAGTATCTGTAATATTTGCTAAACATTTAAAATATAAACATCTGTAAAGAAATTTCAAAATTTGAATGTAGCCATCACTTAGCTGATTATTTTTTCCATTTATTTCACAACACTGAAGAAACAAATTCTCTATTAAAACAATATAAAAGGTTGCAATGAGAAGCATCTCTTTCCTAATTAAAGTAAGCCAAGAGAATGTGTATATTTTTTCTTAGCATTCACAGGTACTCAGCTACATTGTCAGCCCCGCAGAGAGCTCCCCAGAGCAGAAGGTGCTAAGACGCATAAAAAAACTTCACAGCCCTGGAAAAACAGATGAAATTCTGGCAGCTGAAGAACTTAAACTTATTCCGGTGCCAACAACTGGTAGGCAGGAGTTCAGTATTACACAGCTCCTTATAATGGAAAGTGCTTTATGAGGCACCCTGCCAAAATCCATACAGACAGGGGGAAATAACTTTTATTCAATTTATTAAATTTCTCATTGCTTCTCCCCGGTAGCAAGGGAAGCAGAAAGGAGGCAGAGTGATGAGTTACGATTCCAGGGAGGGAGGGGTCATTCATGGTTTCTCCGATAGCAGGGCCTGACTTGGCAGCAGACTCCGCAGCCCATGTAGGCTTGTATTTTTTCCTCTCCACTCATCTCCACTGCTTTAAGAAGCATGGGGCAAGAGGCCAACTGATTTCAGCCACGTGGAAACACACGGCCATCTCCTAGAATTGCATTTTTAAAAATGTGTGGCATGCTTTGTTGAATGTATTTTGGAATGTTGGCTGGATCTGGTACAAAAAGTGATTTACTGCTTTGAAAATTTATAGATAAGCTTTAATTGTTAGGCAAATTTCTTTTCATGAGATTTCTTTACCTTTTAAAAATGTGACTTTTTACCAAGGAGAAAATGAATGTGTGCTGTGTGGACCAAAGGTTTCCAGATGGCACGTCTGAAAGAAACAACAGTATTATAGAAATATGAGCACGGCCATAATTGAGCCTATTTTGTAGCAAAGGATCTTCATTGGTAAGTACATAATTTTTAGTAAATTACAAAAGAGAAGACATGAGTTGGATTCATGTTGGGACACTTTGAAGGAGGTGTGAAATTAAATAAATTGCTAAGTGCAGCAATCACAAGTGTATGCCACTAAGCCTGCTGCCCTCCAATTATTCCTAACATTACAGCCTCACTATAAAGCTCAGTGCAGTTAAAAGCAGAAGGTTTATAAATTTGGATAATGGAGTAAAATAAATTATATTATGTTTTAAAGAAATCTACAACTCACAGAATAGGTTCATTATAGACAGTCAATGTTTCAGTAACAAAAAGACACACATTATATATAGAGAAAAATTAAATTCTAAGAGTTAACAAGGCCCCTGCCCCCAAGCCCACCAAGCGAGTGAGAATTTTTGTGACACTTCTGGCTCCTGATCCACCCGAGCCTGGCCCAGTGAGTGTGTGGGAGACCTATCAGCTTCCCTGCATGCCTCTGGCATGCACCATCTGCAGCCTCCACCCTCAAGACCTCTGAGCAAGTGAGAAGTTTGGAGATGCTCTTGGGCTGTCCTGCCCTGCAACTCTCCAGAGCCCCTGCCCCCAAGCCGCCGAGTGAGTGAGAAGTTTTGTGATTCTTCTGGCCACTGATCCATTTCAGCATAGTCTGGTGAGTGTGTGGGAGAGCTTCTGTGCTCCCCAGTGCTCCCTGGGCCGGGAACGCAATGGAGGGGGACCATAGGCTCACAGGTGTGCCAGACGGGCTGCAGCAGAAAGGAACTGAACACAACAGCTAGATCCAGGCTAGGCATAACTGGAGAATCTCAAACTTAGTAGATTGGCATCCAAATCTCAATAGGACTAAGTCTGTAACTGCACCAAAGCTCTACACCAAAGGTGGGAGGTCAGTGCTATAAAAAATGACAAAGATAAGGACCAAAATGCAATCTTAGGCCTCAAGCCCACCAATAATAAGTGCAGAGGATACTAGTTCAGCTGAAATGAATGAATTGATAGAGGTGGAAGCAAAGAAACAACAGCAGAAAGGTATAGAGGAACTCAGAACAAAATTTATGCTTGGAATAAAAAAAAGAAATTTTTGAATACATAGCACCTGAAGTAATGAATCAAATTGAGAAATATATGGGGGAAACAAAATGTCCACCCAGAACAAGTGTAGAGAACACTATTCCAGGTGAAACATATGAATTAATAGCATCACAAGCAAAGAAACAACAGCAGAAAGGTAAAGAGGAACTCAGAGCAGAAATAATTTCTGAAATAAAAAATGAAGTCTTTGAAATGATAGCATCTGAAGCAGAGAATCAATTCTGGAAATATACAGAGGAAACCCAATTTGGAAGAAACTCTGCAGTAAAAGAATAAATAATTACCCCTAAAGAAGAAATTGATAAAAAAAAATAGAGGAGATCAGAAAAATGATGGATTTCTTGAATGAGAAATACAGGAAAGAAATAGATCACATGAAGCAGAGTCAAAGAGATACAGAAGAACTTAAAATCTCAATCATGAGTCTACAAAACCATTTGAATTAAAGCAAAGACACAATTTCAGATCTTGAGGACCCTGATGCAGTTAGTGAAAAGATGAGAAAGGATCTCTTAAAAACAATGAGAATGCAGGAAAAAAATAATGCACCTGCAAGATGACGCCAGGATGAACAATGTGAGATCAATTCTCATAAATGAGAATGGAGGAGTCAATACAAATGATATAAAAAGTATACGGGCAGAAGTAATCGCAGAAAACTTCCCAAATGTGAGAAAACAATCCAACATTCATATAACCAAAGGATATAGAACATCAAATATCTTCAATCCAAGTAGAAACACACTGAGACGTATAATAGTCAACATCCCAGAAATCCAACACAAGAATAATATACTGGAAGCTGCTAGAGAGAAGAAGGAGATCACATTCAAAGCAAACCCATCAGAACTATAGCCAACTTCTCTACACAAACCATGAAGACAAGGAGAACATGGAGCAGAGTTTTTCAAGTCATGTATGAAAACAAATTCCAGCCCAGACTATTATACCCTGCAAAACTCTCTTTCAAGTTTGATGGAGAAGTGAAATACTTCCATGACAAAGAACAATGAAAGAATTTCATGATGACAAAGCCATCCCTACACAGGCTACTGAAAGATGTTCTAGAGAGATACCACAATGACCAGAACTCCATGAATGAGAACAGAAGGAACCCACTAAATAGGGCAAACAATTAAAATCAGGACAAAAAGAAATAAACAACAGCAGGTAAATAACATGACAATCATAAGTCAACACATTTCAATTGTAACCATCAATGTAAATGGACTCAATTCACAAATTAAGAGAAATAGACTGGCCCAGTGCATTAAGAAACAAAACTCAACAATATTCTATCTACAAGAAACACCCTTAACTCAAAAAGACATTCATAGGCTCAAAGTCAAAGGATGGAAAACAATACTACATGCCAAGCACCTCAGAAAAAAACAGGAGTAGCAATTCTGTTCTCAGACAGTCTCAACTTCAAACCAAGAAGAATCAAATGAGACAAAGAAGGGCACTATATATTGGTCAGGAGAAACATTCAAGAGCAAGAAGTAACACTCATAAATATCTATGCAACAAACACAAGAGCACCCAGCTATGTAAGATAAATCTAATGGACATGAAAAACCTAATATCTAAGAACACAGTCTTAACAGGAGACTTTAAAACACACCCTTGTCTCAAAAAGATAGATCAACTAAGATAAAACATCAGCAAAGAAGTAGCAGAACTGAACCAGAGCTTGGAACAAATGGACCTGGTGGACATATACAGAGTGTTCCACCCAACCACAGCTGAATACACATTTTGTTCAGCTGCACACAGGTCATTTTCTAAAATAGATCACATACTAGTCTATAGGTCATACTTAAGTATGTATGAAGTTTTAATGTATGAAAACAGAAATTATCCCATGCATATTATCCAACCACAGTGTAATGAAACTGGAAATAAATGACAAAAGAAACCAGAAAAACCTGCTAAATACATGGAAATTAAAAAACACTCTACTCAGCAATCAACGGGTCACAGAAGAAATTAAACAAAAATTCAACAATATCTACAATTCAATGAAAATTCAACCACAGTTTATCAGAATTTATGGCATGCAATGAAAGCAGTTGTCATAGGGAAAATCATACCTATGAATGAACTCACACACTACGAAAACAAATAAAATACTCTAATATTGCACCTCCACCAAGAAGCTACTAGAATTGATACACAAATTCAGTAGCATAGCACGATACAAAGTCAGTACTCAAAAGTCAATAGCATTCCTCTACACAAATAACAACCACACTGAGAGTGAAACTACAGAAACAATACCTATTACAATAGCACTGTGGAAAATGAAATGCCTAGAAATTCACTTAACCAAGGAAGTCAAAATCTTTTCACAGAAAATTACAGTACCCTAAGAGAAGAGATCATAGAGGATTTCATAAAATGGAAAGATATTCCCTCTCCTGGAAAGGAATGATCCAGAAATGGAAGAGCAAACCAAACCTGGAGCCCAAAAATGGGAAGAAATGATAAAGATTAGAGCAAAACTTAATTCAATTGAGATGAAGAAAACAGTTCAAAGACTCAACAAATCGAAAAGCTGGTTCTTTGAAAGACTAAACAAAATCGATAAGCCCCTACCTAACCTCATCAAAAAGAAGAAAGAAAAAATTTGAATACAAGCAACAAGGAATGAAAAAGGTGAAATCACCATAGAGCCAGTGGCAATTCAGAAGACTGTCAATAGCTACTTCGAGAACCTTTATGCTCACAGAATAGAAGACACAGAAGAAATGGACAGATTCCTTGAAAGGTACAAATTACAAAAACTGAATCAAAAAAAATAAAACAACTCTCAGTAACCCAGTATCAGCCAATGAGATATGAAATGTAGTAAAAAGCACACAGACAAAGAAAACTCAAGGTCCTAATGGATTCACAGCTGAATTCCACAAGAAATTTATAGAATACGTAATCCCTACACTCCTCAAACTCTTCAATGAAATTGAAAAGGAAGCAGTCCTCTCAAAATCATTTCTGAAGGCAAGTATTATACTGATTCCAAAACCAGGGAAAGACGCAACTAGATGCAAAAATCCTCAATAAAATATTAGCAAATAGAATACAGCAAATTATCAAGAAGATCATACACCATGACCAGGTAAGATTCATCCCAGGGTTGCAAGGATGGTTTAATATTCGAAAATCTGTAAATGTAATACACTATATTAATAGACTGAAATCTAAAAACCACATGATCATCTCAATTGATACAGGGAACATTTTTGACAAAGTCCAACACACTCATTCGTGTTCAAAGTGCTACAGAAAACTGAAATACAAGGCCTCTACTTCAGTTTGATGAAAACCATCTGTGACAACCGAAAGGCTAATATAATTCTAAACAGGGGAATACTGAAATCTTTAATCTCAGATCTGGTACAAGACAAGGATGTCATCTATCAACCCTCCTATTCATTATGGTTTTGGAATCATTAGCAACAGTCATTAGAAAAGAGGGAGAAATAAAAGCAATAAGAATAGGTAAAGTTAAATTATTGTTATTTGAGATAACATGATACTTTACTTAAATGAGCTGAAAAACTCCACCAAGAAGCTACTAGAATTGATACATAAATTCAGTAGCATAGCAGGATACAAAGTCAGTACTCAAAAGTCAATAGCATTCCTCTACACAAATAACAACCACACTGAGAGTGAAACTACAGAAACAATACCTTTTACAATAGCACTGTGGAAAATGAAATGCCTAGAGATTCACTTAACCAAGGAAGTCAAAATCTTTTCACAGAAAATTACAGTACCCTAAGAGAAGAGATCATAGAGGATTTCATAAAATGGAAAGATATTCCCTGCTCCTGGAAAGGAAGAACCAACATCGTAAAGATGGCCATACTCCCAAAATTGTTGTACAGATTTAATGCAATTTCTATCAAACTGCCACCAATATACTTCCCAGACCTAGAGAAATGGTTCCTAAAATTTGTTTGGAACCAGGAAAGACCTAAAATAGAAAAGGTAATCCTGGCCAACAAAGACAAGACAGGAGGCATCACAATTCCTGACTTGAAATTATACCAGAAAGCCACTATGATAAAATCAACATGGTATTGGCAAGGAAACAGACCTGAGGATCAATGAAATAGATTACAAGATGCAGAGGCCTTTGTGAACATATCAGCCACCAGATCTCTGACAAAGGGGCCAAACACACTTATTGGAAGAAAGATAGCCTTTTTAACAAATGGTGATGGAAAAATTGGCTCTCTACATCCTGAAAATTAAAACTTGACCCAGGCCTATCGTCATTCACTAAGCGAAGGTGAAACTGGATTAAAGATCTAAACATTAAAACAGAAACACTCAGCCTCCTGGAAGGGAAAGTAGGAGGAACCTTGAAGACATAGGAGTAGGCAAAGAGTTCATGAACAAATGTGCATTCACATGGAAAATACTTGAAAGAATTAACAGCTGGGGTCAGCTCTTATTGAGAAATTTTTGCACATCATAAGAAATTGTCAACAAAGTGAAAAGGTAACCCACAAATTTCGAAAAAATCTTAAGTAATAAGCAGTCAGACAAAGGTCTGCTCTAAATACAATTTATGAAAAACTAAGATTCATTTGGGTCCTCAAATTTAAAGACCCAATCCGGATATGGGCATCTGAGATGAATACATACTTCTCAGAGGATGAAATTAAAGAAGTGACTAAATATATGAAAAAATGATCCACATCTGTTAAATGCAAATTAAAACAACACTGAGATACCATCTCATTCCAGAAAGAATGGTTATCATAAAGAAATCAACCAAGAACAAAAGTTGGAGAGGTTGTGGGGAAAAGGGAACACTTCTCCACTGATGGTGGGAATGTAGACTGGTGCATCCATTGGGGAGATCAGTCTCAGAAAAATAGGACTGGAAATCCCATTCAATCCAGCTATTCCCCTACTGGGAATTTTCCTGGAGGAACTGAAAATATCATATCATAGTGATATATGTGTACCTATGTTTATAGCAGCATATTTGTGATAGCCAAATCTTGAAAATAAGCAAGATGTCTGTCACATGTGGAATGGTTTAAAAAATGTGGTATTTCTATACAATGGAGTATTACACAGCTATAAAGAATGATAATTTTGAAGCATTTATATTGAGGTGGACACTACTTGAACATATACTCATAAATGCAATAAACCAGACACACATGTGCAAATATCGTATAGTCTCCCTAGTATAAGAAGTCAAAAGAAGAAATACAAATAGTCGTACAACAATGACTGAAAAGAATTGAGTCAGATAGTTAGGGCAAACTGAATGGCATGTGCTGCAGGGTACTAATCAGCTTTTCTTCTGGATGGTTAACAACCTAAGTTCACAGATCAAAATTGGAGAATTAGAAGAGCCACAAGGCCAGCCAACATTTTGGCCCTAGCCTTTCAAGGTCAGCAAAGACTCAGGACATAGGGGAACCTGTACTGTAATATCATGGAACTCAGTTATGCCCCAAATTTTCTGATTAAGGAGATTATGGAGCCACAGAGGAAAGAGATTGAAGTTCTATAGTGTGCCTGGGAGGAGTCACATGGAGAGAAAACTTTCTCTCAGGCTTTCACAGAGAGCAAACTGGTCAAGCAATGGTTGTGACACATCCACATGGCTGACAGTGACAAAGTGTCACTACAGAGTGAGGTACAGGGCTATAATATAAACTCTGAGGGGAACTGACTGACCTCATAAGATACAAACTTCACATTTTTTGTTATATAGGTCTTGCTTTATCTCGGTCTTAACCATCCAGCAGAAAAGTATAAAAATATCGCCATAATAATAAGCTAGCTGTAAATGGCTCTAGTCAACAACTTCTTAGGATTACCCACTATTGTTGTGGACTTCTGGACTGTGTTGGATTGTTTTGCTGAATTCAAGCACCAATAATAGTTGAATGACAATAGAATACCCATCTTTGACAGAACTAAACATGAAAAAGTAGATACAAAGGAAGAACCATTGTATTTGTATAAATAGTACAGTTAGGATAAATATGCAAGTACTTTTGTGTAATTCTATGAGAGGAAAGATTTGCACTAACAGTGTTTGGACAGGATATCCTGTCTGCTTCTTGTACAATGGATAACAACTAGGAAGATAACAATGTAAAAAGTATTAATTATTGAAACTATACTATAATTCAGCTTTAAAAAATGTATACACCTACATTCTCTTAATTTTTGATTAGAGGCATCTGCTCTAATAGTATTTGTAGGCAGAGTATCATGTATGCATCGTGTACAACAAAAAACCGCTATGAAAACCATGTGCAATGTATTAGTTGTTGAGTCTATCCTACTAATTTGATTTGAAACTTCTCATTGCTATTTGTTCTTCAATAAAAAAAAGAAAACCTGTTACTAAGGTAACATAAATCTAGTGCCAGGCAAAATAAGCTTTGGATAGGGCACGCCTAACCCAGTGCTTATTTGAATGATGAAGAAGCCCAACCAAGAATTTTGGATATAGGCTACCACCTTCCTTTATCCCCTAAGCTGCTATAAGTCTTCCCAGAATCCTGCTGTCACCCAGTAGCATGCACTGTTTTTATGCTTTCAATAAATGTATGTATTTTCTGCCTTTAAGAAAATAGTTTAACAATTAAAGAATGCAAACATCCTTGTGGATTTTCTGAGATATTTCAAATTTTCAAGGTCTTTTTCTTGCCAGTAGTAGGAAGTGAATCTAAGGCCTTGCCACTGAGATACATCTTTAGTCAATTTTTTTTTTTTTTTTGGCTTATCACATATTTTCATAACAGAGTTCCTTTAAGCCACTACACCTAATGGGCCTGAACTTGTGATCCTCTTGCCTCTGCCTTCAAAAGTACTGGGAGTATTGGTATGAATCATCACATTTGGCTTTCAATATTTTCCTTTTCTTTCTTTTTTGCAGAACTGGGGTTTGAACTCAGGCAAGCGCTTATTCTACTGAACTATTGCCTGGCAACCGTTTATTCCACTGAGCTATCTCCTCAGCCCTGTGGCTTTTAATATTTTGAATTAAAATTTCTAATTTACAGTCTAGACATTTTAAAATGATGTGATAAAAATTAGCTACTTTGCTTTTCCCAAGATTTTGCAACATTTGAATGATGGCCAAAGTACACCGTACAATAAAAAGTACAACACGCGTGTACCTTTCTTGGAGACTCCTCAGTTATCCTCCTTGGGATTTTATTTCTGATGAGAAGAGATTGACACAAATTTAAAAGAAAAGCAGTACATGTTCAAAATATAATCTAGTCAAGAAGGAATAGAAGGGGTGCTGCGAACCTCTATAAACTATATAAAATAATCCTTCAAAGAAGTAATTTTTTTTCCAGTTGTATCAATTTCTGTGTTAACTGATTTCTTAATTTCATGCACTTGTTATCTCTGCTACATTAGGATATATGTACATTTTCTTCATGATTAATTAACAACAGTCCTTGTTTTCTTCCCCACATTTGGACAAAAGTGTTTCTAGCAGTGTTTGCACACATCTGTCTGCATTTATCTCTGTCCTCAGAGTCCACCTGACTCTACTGCTGGCTTGTTTAGGTACCAGATAAGTGTGTTTCTAATTAACCAGAATATCGTGAAAAACTTTGCAAGGTAAATCAGTTCTGTTGTTCCTATTAGCAACTCACCCTAGGACTACAGCAAAATGTTTTCTCAAAGTCGAATACAATTAGTGCTAGGGGGTGACATAAAAATATGTTTCCCATTTCTATGAGGAACAGAGTGCCGAGTCTGCCGGGCCTGATACACACAGGATCGTGCCCCATCTTCCTAATGTCTGCGCATCTTTGAGAAAAATAATAAGGTGCACTTGCATCTAGAATACACATCTTTTTTTTTCTTATAAAAATTTTTATCTTAGCAGTAATTTTTTTTTTTTCTGGTGATATCAGGGATTGAACTCAGGACCTTACATTTGCCAGGAAACAGTTATTCCACTGAGCTATCTCCTTGGACCCAGTAGTTACTTCTTTATGCAGGTTCAGATAATTATACTACATCACTGGATAGGATAGACATTGAGCAGTTTGGCACTTCAAGACTTTTTTGGATGTATGTAGAACAGATAAAGAGAAAAATGTGGAACAATTAGAACATACAGATTCTTGAAAATTTCAATCATGTATTTTAGGTATCTATATGTAATCATACATCAATTTGCATATATATATATATATATATAGAGAGAGAGAGAGAGAGAGAGAGGAATATTTTAGAAACTTATACGTTTGATTTTATAAATGTGTTAGATGTTATACTTTAAATTTTTAACTA
Source organism: Ctenomys sociabilis (assembly GCA_004027165.1). NCBI lineage: Eukaryota > Metazoa > Chordata > Mammalia > Rodentia > Ctenomyidae > Ctenomys > Ctenomys sociabilis. The sequence goes on from PVKA01007680.1 coordinate 25,088, forward strand.
GCTCTTCTTTATTTGAAATATTGCATATTTTAAAAAATAAATTACTGAATCAATTATACTGTTACAGAACATTATTTCTAGTTATTTAACTACTAGAGATGGAGTTTATTTGGTACAAATGGTTAGTTTTTATCTCTTGAAGAATTATGTGGCAACATTTAGAAGAAAAAAGAATAAAAATTTTATTTGGAAGTGAGCTCCAACTTTAGCCTCTGAACTTCAGTCCTCAAAGGAACAACTTTGGCCTGAGAACCTGAACACTCCTTCACAGGCTTCGTGCTCCCCACACCCTCTCTTCTCACATTCAAATCTGTTCTCATGTGGTCTTGTATCCTCTAGAAATAATATAACAGAAAAAGATAAACATACTAAAGACAATGACAGGTGTAGTTACAGCCGCGTCTGCCACTTACTTATTAGTAGCTCATATTTGGGCTAGGATTTCTAATAGACATAGATTAATTAAAAATCACATTACCCATTTAACTTAAATATAGCCTGAATGAAGAACAGCTGATTTCACAAATTCAGAGAAGCAACAACAGCTTGGTGAAGTTGTGGGGACAAGGAACTCTTCTAAACTGCTAGAATTGGCAGGAATTGACAGGAATGTAACTAATATAACCACTATGGAATCAGTACACAGATTCTTCAAAAACTAAAAGCAGAGATTCTGTTTGTTCCATCTATACTTCTTCTTGATATCACCCCTAAAAACTCAAGACATCATAGTATAGTGACACATGCACATCTTTGTTTAAATAGCACAGCCTACAACAGATAAATGTTAGAAGCAGTCTACCTGCCTATCAACAGATAAAGAAGTGAGACCTAGTATTTATTACTCAGCCACAAAGAAGAATAAATCTGAGTCATATTTATTTTTTTTAAATGAGGCTCATGACTGTTTTGTGGTTCTGAAAAATCTTTTGTTCTTTTAAATTCCCTGAAAACTTCTTACTTATACATCCTATTGACATATAATATTTTGCCCTCATTTTTTGCTTCTACATTAGATGACAGTTCACATTTTCAGTTCAGCCCTTCTGTTTATAGTCAGAATCTCTTTTCATAAGAAACACCTTTTATGTGGAAACAACTGTGAGTCACCCTCCACCATTGGGATTGTCCTTCAAAGTCAAGAGAGGGTGTGAAGGTGCTGCATCATAGGACAAGGGGTTTTCTTTAGTGACCCAGCAACGCTGGTATTGGAAAGCTGGGCCTTGTCTACCGAAGAGTGTTGCAAAGGCCTCACTGCTCCTGAAGAGCTCAATTTCAACAAGTACAGTGCTACAGTTAGTAGTACAATTCCACTTGTATTTGGGATGAGGAGAGTAGCCTGTCTTTCACAAAACAGCAACCAAGTGAGCAGGAACAAATCAGCACAGAAATGCCTTCCTTTCTCAAAAGGACCCTTTTTCAAGAGTTGATCAGTAGGCAACCCATAAATCTCTTTACTTGAACATTTGTCTAATGGAGAAGGGTTTTCAAGATTTCACTTTGTATTTTCTTATTAGCGAAAAAAAACAATCATCATCTAACTGCTAGGTTGTTCTGAAGATTTAGATGAAGTATGACGATGGCTAAGACTCAAAATTTTGAACTGGGGATAGGATAACAAAGAATGGGACCGGATTCCCTGAGACCCAGGGCAGCCTATTCCAGGCGCAGGAGTGACCAGCAATATCGCAATGCAGAAAGGGCTGATGCAGCAGCAAGGAGCCAGCTGTTGGCCTCTGCAAGCTCCACCAATAGCAGGCCAGTACCAGCCTCCACATCTGGAGGTCAAGATCAGCTCCATAACCAGTGTAATTCCTCTGGGAAACTTGGCTGGAGGACATAGCACATTTCTTGGGGATTACTATAACAGAACTGTAGGCTCCGGAAGTATTTTCCTACATTTATTCTCCCTGCTTTGTCAGCCTGGCTGTCCCTTTCTTGTCTGGTGGAAAGTTGTCTTCTTCTGTTTAGTATTTTGTGGGCATTTTTAGTTTTAGATTTCTTTTATTTCCTCTCATTTCTTGCTCAGGTCTACTTTTATTCTTTTCTTTTCTTTCTTTCTTTCTTTCTTTCTTTCTTTCTTTCTTTCTTTCTTTCTTTCTTTCTTTCTTTCTTTTTTTTGTATTTTAGTGCAGGGTCTCATTACACAGATCTAACTCTTAGTGCTCTTCCTGTTTTTAGCCTCCCAGGCACTGGGATTACAGGATTACAGGCATGTTCCCTCAATGTCAGGTTCAGCTGCTGTCTCAGCTGTCCTGGGGACAGGGCCAGCAAGGCAATCAGGGAACAAATCCTCTGCTGCTACAGACTAAGTAGGTGTCCTCTGAGTCATCAGGCTGGCCCTATTTTCCTTTCTTAGGCTTTCACCACTTTCTTCCTTCTTTATTTCACTGTTTAGAGTTCTTATCTATGTTCACTTACTTTCTTCTACTGATCCTTTCATTCCCCAATTACCTTTTGAATTTAACCTTCCAGCTGAGAAGACATGGCCTCTTCCATTTCTCATTATCCCTTCGCATTCTATTTCATTCTTTTCCTCCTTTATCCTATGGTTTTTCTAAACTTGGATGATCACCCTTGAACTCCATCCTCAACTCTTCTACATTGGACCTCATGCATCACTTCATTCTGTCCCCTACTCATTTTAACACCCATAACTCCTGCAACAGAGTAAAACTGCTGCACTCAGTGAAAACTCCCTGCATACAAGTACATGCCCCATGTTTGATCTTGTTATATAACTTTAGAGATTGCTTCTATGGGTTGACAGAGTAGGTTAATGCTTATCATACTTTTTCAGTAGTTTAGCTATACTTGAAACTATTGATCACTAACCATACTGCATTAGCCAGCATATCCTATATATTATAATCAGTTTTGCTCCCTTACATGAAAACACTGATTCTATGGTATCATAACAATCATAACTTCCCAGAAACAAAGGATTAGGTGCTGAGGCAAATAATAGCTTCGTGTCCATCACTAATTGAGAAGGTAGATTCTTGAGATAGCTATAAAGAACCACTTGCATCTATAGGATATCAACAGAAATCTCCTAGGGAAGCCTAATATTATCAATAAAGGTATCATTAGAAGCTGGCAAGTCTCCACATAAAAAAAACCAAAATATAATAAAAAGAAAAAGTAGTAAATGACAAGATGCAAAAACAAACATTAAACTCATACTCCCAGCCCACCTACGACAAACATAGAACACAATGAAATAGACAAAATTGTAGTCAAACAGTGGAACTTGGTCTGGTAACATAGCTCAGTGGATAAAAGCACCTGTCTAGACAGAAGCAGAGGCCAGAGGTTCGATCCCTGGCCTACTGTGCCAGTCCTGTCCCCCTGGAGTACACTGAAACTGCAACTGAGACTGGGCATAGTGGTTCACTCCTTTAATCCCAGTGCTTGGGATGCCAAAAACAGGTAGATCACTATGAGTCCGATCTGTGTAGTGAGACATTAAAAATTGTACTGAATACATTAAAAAACTATCAGCCGAAATTGTTGAAAATCTAGGAATAGGAGTGAAAAAGCAAGTGGAAGACATGATAGTCAAAATAATCTCTTGGGCAAAATAATCTCTTTAATTATGAGAAATAATATTCATAATTAAAGAGAACACTCAGATAAATGAATAGGTGAGTATAGGCTGGGCTTAATGAACCTGTAATCCCAGTACTCAGGAGGTTGAGGCAGGAGGAACACTGTGAGTTTGAGACCAGTCTGGGTTGCAAAGTAAATTCAAAGCCAACATGAACTAAAAGCCCTAAAAAATAAAAAGATGAGTTTAGAAAAATGATGGAGTAGACTGGGGAGATGACTCAGTAGAATAAGTGCTTCCTTGGAAAGCACAAGGGTCTGAGTTCAAACCCCGGTTCTGAAAAAAAAAAAAAAAAGAAAAATGAAAGAAAAAATGATGGAAACAAAAAAATTCTCAACATAGAAAAGAAATGGAATCCCTAAAATAGATCCAAACAGAAATCCATGAAATGAAATCCTCCACTGAAAGTATATTCAACAGTTTGAGCAGAGAGGACAGAATTTCAGATCTTGCAGGCAGAATTGCAGCTAGTGATCATGAAAAGAAAATTATCTAAAAAATAAAAAGAGACCATGAGGGCCGGTGGTATAGCTCAGCGGACTAAGCGCTTGCTTAGGTAAGCGCAGGGACCAGGGTTCCATCCCTGGTTCCCCAAGCCGCACCGGCCCCGCCTTCGGGTGCGCTGAGCCCGTGATGCAATGTGGGCGTGGTGGCGCATGGCTATAATCCCAGCACGTGGGAGGAAAAAAGCAGGAAGATCACTATGAATGTGGGCTGCATGCATAATGAGACCCTGCACCAAAAAAATAGAAAAAAGTAAAAAGAGACGATGAAAAATTAACCCAGCAGATGCAGAAACACAATGAAATAGACAAAATTATAGTCAAACAGTGGAACTTGGTCTGTTAGACCAAGAATAATGTGAGATTGATGGTAGGAAATGAGAAAGCTGGAGACATTACAAATACAAAAAACTCTTCAAAGAAATAATGCTAGAAATATTCCCAAGCATGGGTTAAGAATTTGACATACCAACAAATGAAGCATGTAGAATTCCAAGCACCTATGAACCAAATAAAGCTAAATCAAGATATATAATAAACGAGATTCTAGAAATTGGTGCAAGAATAGAAGATTAAAAGATTTTAGAGAAAGGAGACCAATCACTTATAAAGGGAAGCCCATAAGATCATGGTGGCCCTTTCAACACAAACCCTCAAGTTAAGAAGAGCTCAGAATAAAGTATTTCCAGTCTTAAAAGAAAATAATTTCCAACCCAGATTGATGTACCTTGAAAAAGTATCTTTCAAAACTAATGGAGACATATATAACAAGAAATGTAACTTGCTTTATCTTGGTCTTAACCATCCAGCAGAAAAGAATAAAAATGAGGTATAAAAATTAAAGCCATATTAATATGCTGAGCTGTAAAAGGCTCAAGCCAACAACTTCTGACATGGCCAGTCATGCAGATAACCTACTACTATTATGGATGGCTGGACTATATTAGATTATTTTGCTGAATTCACTCACCTACAATATTTAAAAGGCAATGGAATACCCATCTCTGGCAAAACTGAACAAAAAAGGGGGACATAAATGAAGGACTATTTTGTATCTATATATACAAAGTAGGATAGATATACAGCTATTTTCTCTTAATTCAATGAGAAGAAAATTTCTCCTAATAGTGTTTGGATAATACTGGCTCTTTACAGGTCATAGACTAAACCTAGACCCATGGCTATCATTATGCACCAAGCTAAGGTCAAAAAAGGCTTAAGGATACAAATATTAAGGCAGAAATACTGAATATGTTAGAAGACAAAGTATGTAGTAATCTTTATGACATTGGTTAGGCAGAGACTTCATGAACAAAGCCCCAACTGCAAGAAAAAGACTTCAAGGATCAACATCCAGGGAGAGTAAATAAGACCCAAAAGTCCAGTAGACATTGTGAAAGGGGAAGAGAATTCGCAAAGAAGAAAACACAACTGGGATGGAAGAAAAGTAAAGAGTAGGAAGAAGTGTAACTATACTACTAACTCCAATTAGTTTGTTGAAAGGAATAAGTATCTTTTACATTGCTTGATCAATCTTACATACTTTTATCTGGTAATCTGTGCAACTACTTTTAATATAACAAGGGGCTGGGGAGATGGTTCAGTGGAATAAGTGCTTCCCTGGCAAGTGCAAGTGTCTGAGTTCAATTCCAAGTTCCACCAAAAAAAACAAACAAACAAAAAAAATGCAATATAATAACCATTATCAATTTCCTATCATCTTGTTTTAAATTGTGTGTTGCTTTTATAATTTCTTTAAAATAATTTTTAAAAATCTTGTTTTGCAGAAAAGTCACCAATAGGGTCAGAAGACAACCCACAAAGTGGGAAAACATTTTAGCCAACAATTGTTCAGATGACAGTCTTATATCTAGAATATATAAATGAAAAAAATCAGACTCACCTAAATTTAAAGGGCCAATCAAAAAATGGGCACATAAGATGAATATGCCCTTCTCAGAAAAACAAATACAGGGCCAGCCTGATAACTCATCGAACTAAAGCACTTGTTTAGGCAGAGCATAGTGGCCCAGCATTCGATCCCCTCATGCTGTGCCGGCCCCTCCCCCAGAGCATGCTGAGACAGCAATTGAGACTGGGCATGGTGGGGCATGCACCTGTAACCCAGCACTTGGGAGGCTGTAAACAGAAGAATCACTACAAGTCTGATCTATGTAGTGACACCCTGTAAACCCTGCCCTAAGGAAAGAAGGGAAGAAAGGAAGAAAGGAAGGAAGGAAGGAAGGAAGGAAGGAAGGAAGGAAGGAAGAAAGAAAGAAAGAAAGAAAGAAAGAAAGAAAGAAAGAAAGAAAGAAAGAAAGAAAGAAAACAAGCAAGCAAGAAAGCGAGGAAGGAAGGAAGGAAGACTATAAAGAACAAATAAATGAATAAAAACATTGTTCAAAATCATTATTGATTTGAGCAACACAAATTGAAACCACTGGGGAAAAAGAAGCACTTATGCACTGTAGGAATGCAAGTTGATACCATCACTGTGGAAATCAGTATGAAGCCTCCTCAAAATCTCGGATTACAGGTCTCATTTGAGCCACCTTCTGGATATTTTCTTAGAAGAATTAAAAACACCGTACCCCAGAAATATACATGTATCCATGTTTGCAGCAGCACAATTTGTAATATCTAAATCCTGAAAAGACCTAAAGTGTCCCTCAATGGAGGAATGGATTAAAGAAATATGTTTTTAATATATTGGGGTAGCACTAAGCTGGAAGAAGGATAAAGTTGAGGGGGCTCTGCCGTTAGTTCAGTTCAGAGCGCATGCTTGGACAGACTCAGCCAGCCGCACGTGGGTCCACACCCAGCTCCGCCTTCCACACAAGAGCTGCCCTCAAGGCGGCCTGTGCAAACCAACAAACTAACAAACAAACAGAACAAACCTCCAGACTTTTATAGGTAAAAGAATACAACTTGAGACCATATTCATAAGTAAAATAAGTAAGTCTTGTATATATAAACATCATATTGTTTCCCTAGTATAAGAAGCTGAAAAAATAAATAAGATCCAAAATGTACAATAGATATTGTGAAATGAAAAAAAAAAAACTGTTAAAATAAGTCAACAATCCTGGGATGAGGGAAAGGAGAAAAGAATATATATATATATATATATATATATATATATATATATATATATATATATATATTTATGTATTTGGCATAGGGTCTCACTACTAAGCTCAGATTATAGTGATCCTCCTGTTTCAGCCCCCACAATGCTGGTGTTACAGGACTGTGCCACCGGTTCAGGTCTTGGTGGGCTGCGCGGCGTGCCCAGGGCGTTGCCACCGCAGTGTGTGGTACCCAGGATTGAACTCGGGTCTTTGCACTTACCTAAGCAGATGCTTAGACTCTGACCTATCTCTCTATGAATTTCTACTAGTTCACTGAAAAGTTTGAGTTTATAAAATTTGATCAGTTTTTATGCATAGCTATTATAACTGAGAAACTACTCTGAAGGAAACAATAATCAATATACTAACCATTATTACTCACCAATTATCTTGTTTTGAAATTATGTATCTTTATTTTATTTATTTTTTTCTCTTTAAAATAAAAAAGGCAGACTAGCTCCGGCTACAATCTTCTAAGTATCCCCTTTTGCAGACTTAGAAAATGTAGTGTAAACATATAGCAGGGAAAAACAGTATTGCAAACTGTGAAAAAATAAAGAAATAATGTTTACCATTTACTATAAAAAAAGTACTACTTATTTAAAGAAAAATATATCACTTTAAATAAAGGAAAAGTCCATAGGATAGAGGTATCGGTCTGCAAAGTGGAGTTTTGGTTGGTTGGGAAATATACGAAAAACATTAAAAGAAAAATAGAAAGAGGCACTGGAGAATATTAGATCTTTTGTTTGTACAACTGTACGTACTTGACCATGCAGAGCAAGGTAAAACAAGAACTGTGTGGAAGAAAACAATCAGAAAATAAAAATAAGCATCCAACTTCTGAATGGGAATCCTGATTTTTTTATTAAAATCTTATTTTTCTCAAAGTTGATAATTATGTACTTAATTACACTTCAGTTCATTTTTTAGAAGTAGTTTAAAACTTTAAGATAATTAGGTGGGTGTTAAGACTGGAAAGAATAGTGCTTGAAAAGTTAGAGGAGATTCGTGTGCTGATACACCACAACCCAGCATGCCTTTTTCTTTGTTGTCCGGATAACATTAATGTGAGACTAAAATAGCAACTGTAAAAAGAATTACAGCCATGTATGCTAGTCGATACGAGGGACCAAAACGAAATGTAGCTCTCTAATCAATGAAAGATTATGACGTACATAATTCCAGATACATAGAGATTTGAGTGCTGAAGATTATTTTTCAAAGTAAGTAATGAAACATGCTAGATTTTGCTTCAAGATAATCTATTTTAAAAAGCTTGAAACAAGGATCAACACAAGGAACTACAAGAAAAATGTTTCATTCTGTAAAAATAAGATATTTTCTACTAAAAAATCATGGAAAGGAAATGCTATCACTGTTAGAATATTTGCAAAAATAGACAAAGATTACTTCGTAGATAGTCTATGATTGTATGCATCTTGGAAAGAAATACCAAATATAAACACAGGCCAATGAATTAGGCAATGCACTTCACTTTCTAATTAACTTTATTGATACAATTAGGATATATGTAATGATCACATTCATCATTGTGAATTTGAACCTGTACACAGCATAGCTTAGTTTCTCCTTACTTCCCCCACTTCCCTTTCCTCAACCCTTCTTTCCCTCCTTAATTAAGCAATGTACTTCAACAAGCAATTTACTAAAGATAAATCATAAATGCCAAATAAATGTATCAAAACTGAGATGAATATTGATACAAACTTTCTGGGAAAAAGTTGTATTAAGTATAGTGAATCATACTTATGTTCATAAACTTTAATCCAGATAAATTTATTTCCTACATGTACCCTAACAAATAAGCTGAAATTTAAAAATAAATAAATATGTTTAGTAGAGATTATGGCACTACAACCCCATCCCCTCTTTTTTTTCCCCCTGAATCAGGCTTTTGTTAATTTGCCCAGCTTATCTGTACCAACTGAATATGAGGTCGTTTTTCTCAGCTAAGATGGCAGACTCTAGATTTTTTTATTTTTTTAACCATAGTAAAAAATTTTGAAAGCTAGTTGTGTGTGGTGACAGGACTGTAGCTGAGAAAGCTTCAGGTAGGCTGATCACCACAAGTTCCAGTCCCATTTAGAAATGTTCATGAGATCAGTCTCAAAATAATAAAACAATATCTTAGAAAAGGTGCTGTAGACCAGCTGATTCTGAAAGCCTTGAGTTTAAGTTTCAGCTACTCAGGATTCACACACACACACACACACGCACGCGCACACATATGCACACACACACTCACATTTCATAACTTAAATGCCAATGAACTAAATCCATAATTGTTTATGATACTTGCATATATCAAGTAGTATCATAGAAATGCTCCACATCACTAGCTATTCATGAAATGCAAATAAAAACTACACTGAGATACCATCTCACTCCAGAAAGAATGGCTATCATAAGGAAATCAACCAACAACAAATGTTGGAGAAGTTGTGGGGAAAAGGGAACCCTTCTCCACTCCTGGTGGGAATGTAGACTGGTACAACCATTGTGGAGGTCAGTGTGGAGACTTCTCACAAAACTAGGACTTGAAATCCCATTCAAGCCGGCTATCCCCCTACTGGGAATTTTTCCAGAGGAACTGAAAACATTGTATCATAGTGATATATGTGTACCTATGTTTATAGCAGCACAATTTGTGATAGCCAAATCTTTGAAACAACCAAGATGTCCATCACATGAGGAATGGTTGAAAAAGATGTGGTATTTCTATGTAATGGAGTATTGCTCAGCTATTAAGAATGATAAGCTTGAAGCATTTATATTGAAATGGATGCCACTTGAACATATATTCATAAGTGAAATAAACCAGACACACATGTGCAAATATTGTATAGTCTCTCTAGTATAAGAAGTGAAAAGAAGAAACACAAATAGAAATGTACAACAACTAAAAACAATTGAGTCAGATAAGGCAAGGTGAATGGCATATGCTGAAGGATACTAATCAGCTTTTCTTCTGGATGGTTAACAACCTAAGTCCAGAGATCAAAATTGGAGAAATAGAAGAGCCACAAGGCCAGCCAACATTTTGGTCCTAACCTTTCAAGTTCAGCGAAGACTCAGGACATAGGAGAACCTGTACTGCAACATCATGAAACTTAGTTGAGCTCCAAATTTTCTTATTAAGGAGATGATGGAGCCACAGAGGAAAGAGATTCATGATGTATAGTGTGTCTGGGCAGAGTCACATGGAGTGAAAACTTTCTCTCAGGCTCTCACAGAGAGCAAACTGGTCAAGCATTGGCGGTGACTCATCCACATGGATGACACAGACAAAGGATCTACAGAATAAAGTACAGGACTACAAGATAAACCCTGAGGGGACTTCGCTGACCTCATCAGAAATAAAAACTACATGTGTTGTTATGTAGGACTTGCTCTATGTTGGTCTTAACTATCCAGCAGAAAAATATAAAAATGAGGTATATAATGTGGGGCCATAATAATAAGTTGAGCTGTAACTGGCTATGGTCGAGAACTTCAGAAGTTCACTATTGTGGAATGTTGGACTGTGTTGGATTATGTCGGCGAGTTCAAGCACCTAAATTGGTTGAATGACAATGGAGTGCTCATCTTTGACAGGTGTAGACAAAGGAAGGGGTATAGAAAGGAAGAATCCTGATGTGTGTGCATGGACAGTACAGTTGGGATAGATAATGCCGTGCTTCTACATAATTCTATGAGAGACAAGATTTGCACCAATGGTGGTTAGACAGGATATTATGTCAGCTTCTAGTACTATGGACAACCACTAGGAAAATAATAAGGTAGAAAGTATTGATTATTGAATCTGTGATATAATTCAGGTATAAAAAGTAAGTAAACAGCTACACTTTTAATTTACTTATAAGAGACATCTGCTATAATAGTGTCTATAAGTATAATATTATGTATGCACCTCATATGGTACCAAACCATTAGGAAAACAGTTTGCAATGTATTAGTTTATCGAATATGTCTTGTTAAGGTGTCTTAAAACTGTCTCATTGATATTTGTACTTCAATAAAATAAAGTTTTTAAAAAAGTATGATCCTGATTGAATAAAGGTGGTGTGAGGCAAAAAAAAAAAAAAAAAAAATAGTACCATAGAGCTATTTCAATAATATCTGCAAGGTTTTGCCTAAAAAATAAATTGGCATTATTAAAGTAAAAATGCATAACTCAACATTGTACGTAAAATATAAGTTCAAATATATAAGCCACTCACAGAGAAAAAACAGTAACTGAAAAAATATATGTTAGCAATTCTTTCCTTGATAGAACTTTGAGTTGATGTTTGTTATTGTTCAGGGTAGTGTTTTTTAAAATGTTTCATTAATAGTGATTTTCATTTAACAAATTTTCTACTGGATTGAATATCTGGTTTCCCAAATACTGCTATAGGGAATAAATGTTTTAATCAGAAAATAGTATTGAATTTATTTGACAGCTAGTTGATTATCATAAATTGACATTATTTTTATATTGTCATCAATTAATTAAATTACCTTGAGTCCATTTTCTCCCAAGTTTAATAACCTCTGAGTGGGCTAGAGTTCAAATTTACAATCAAGGAGCAGCATGAAGTAGGAGCCTTGACAACAGACACAGATGTAGTCAGGTATCAAAGTCACATCCTCTGATTAGACCAAGTTACTCAGACAGGGCTTGGAGCCCTCTCCACCCTGGAGTAGCAGAGCTAAGCGAAGGAGCCCGCCCCTCCAGCCACTCGCAATGTCCAGCGTGACAAATGGGCTTTGGATTTGCTCCCTGGACTCAGGATCAAGAGGAGGGACAGGAGAGTTTCACTTGCATTTGTAAGCATCAACCACACTCCCTAGTTTTAACCAAAGGACTCTGTCATGGAATTTTTGAGAACTACTCAGTTCTCTTAAGGAAAATTTTGGAAAGAAGGATGAGCAAAAGTGAAACATTAAGCCAGTTTTGAGAGCCACCGTATTACACACACAGGGAGGCCTTATATCCATCCTCGTCCAAAATAGGCTTGGGTTGATGACCTCTGGAACTCCATGCCCTCCCCACAGCTCAAAGGAAAAAGCCAGTGACCCTGGCCCGGCCTCATAGCAAGAAAAGGAAAGCAGGGGCTGTTTCTCCTATAGGCTTCTTGTTTTGTTTTGTCTTGTTTATCATGGAGAGACCCATGAAAGAGTTGTCACCTCTCAGGTCTAATAAATCATCAGGTGGAAGTCAGGCTTCTCTTTGGGTATGCAGCCATGCTTGTGCAGTGCCTCGCCTAAAGCCAGAGGGAAGATGAGTAATAAAGTGTGGATTTCCTTTGATCCTCTTTTTAATGTCTAGTTGATGCTGTCAAAGGTTTTCCTACATCCTCTTCAACTGTATATAAAAAATAACTCATTTTCCTGTTAGTGCTGAGAGGACTTCTTACATTAGCAAAATGCTTAGCACCAAGAAACAGAGCTACTATTTGATTATTCTTTTAAAAAACGAACTACCCATTTGTATTAAATTTCTTTAATAGCTTTTATTGAGGGCCTTTCAGCATCTAAACCTGGAAAAAGGTTTTTGTTGTCTGTAAGGCATCAAGTTTATGATAGTTTATTGTTTACCCTAAATGAACTAAATACTTTGCATGTTTTTTTTTTTTTTTCAGAACCTGGGATTGAACTCAGACACTTGAGACTTTTCATGTTTTATACATCTAAATTATTTAAGTAAACAGCAAAATATTCTTAGTTTTTCTATTTGAATTGAGATTCTGCAGCTCTTGAATAAAAAGCCTATTTTAAAAATACACATATTCTGAGAGTTATCCTATTTTCTAAAAACTAAAGTTACTATTATTAGACATTAATTAGGATACATGAAGGAGCCGGGCGTGGTGGCGCATGCCTGTAATCCCAGCACTCGGGAGGCTGAGGTAGGAGGATTGCTGTGAGTTCGAGACCAGTCTGAGCTACAAAGTGAGCTTAAGGCCAGCCTGAACTGCATAGTGAGACCCTGTCTCAAAAGGACAAAAAAAAAAAAAAAAAAAAAAAAAAAAAAAAAAAAAAAAAAAAAAAAAAAAAAAAATTAGGATACATGAAAACTTAATATATATATTAGATTCATGACATTAAGTATGCTAAATGTCAGAAACAATTAAATGCTAAAATTAGAAAGTGTTATGTATTAACTTTTATTTTTCATCTTGAACAATAATATTTTGCCCAGATATTAAAATATTCTTAAAATGCTCTTATTAACTTGGGAATTTGTATCTCTATCTCTATGTCTATATCATCGATATTGATATCTATTCTTATATCTATATCACCTATATGTATATCTATATGTCTATGTATATCTATATCTGTCTGTATTTGTATCTATATCTATACCTATGTAATACTTATGAAACACATGTTTTCATTACCTTAGATTTTATTTGGTCTGTAGATAGCTGTTATAAAGATTTAAAGAACCCCCAAACAATAAAATTTAAAGAACATCTCTGTTAAATGGGAAAAGGGGCCTCAGAGCCACTTTGCCGTGTAGACCACATACACATATGCGTAGTCCTCTGCTAATCTCTGGGTGAAGAGTGTGGAGCGTTTTGTCAACAGCTGTAGCTCTCCCCTAATTGTCACAGGACAATTTTGATATTAGTATACAGCACTGAGTGGCCTGTAGAGGTATAAGTGCTGAGACACAATGAAATCCTCTTTTCTCTGCCAAGAACGCATGCTCCTGTCTTTTTCAACAGTGCCTCATGGAAGAATTTATTCCAGACAGTTGTGAGCTGTTTGTACCAATAGCACAGGCAGTGAAGGAGGCAGTTTTCAAGAAAATGGACGCTCTACTCTCACCTTAGTGATCTATTTTTCCTTTGAAAAAATGTTCATAAGATTTGGATGTCTATGTGCAGAGTGTGTATTAAGTAGAACGTGACGATGGGACACCTTTTGATTGATCTGTGTGTCATTTGAATTAATGTGTTAATATACACCATACCTTATTTTGAAAAGGTTTTCAAAAGTCTTTTAACATAAAATATGATTTGGAAATTGCCAACCTGACATCATTGGAATTGGTATTTATATTATAGTCCAGGTGCAAATTTATTTAAATTGCTTATGAAAATGTTAATTGGAGCTGCCTTCATGTGTCTTAAAATTAGCCTTAGTTTTATTTGTTTATTTTAGTTTTTCCCATCTACCTGCTTCTCCACTGTGAATAATGAGGTTGAATGTTATTTTATATGGTGAAATATTTTAATTATTCTTTCTGATACTTCTTTTCCTGTAACATTTATGCAATATAAGCTAGATATAAATATTATTTTGAAGGAGAAAAGGTAAATATAAAATAGATTTTTAAAAATAAAACTGTATGTGAGTATATGTGGAAGCATATACGTATGTTTTCATTGGCAAAGACAATTATGTAGGAAATTTTAACAGAAAATATTTTTTTCTAAATACTGAAAATTTGCCTGTGCTTATCAAGAGTTATGACCCTGGGCAGGCAAGATACCTCAGTGGTATAATTATTTGTCTGGCAAATGCAAGGACCTGTATTCCATCCAGATATAGCATTCTGCACTGGCCACAGAAACCGGGTGTGGTAATGCACACACTTAATGCCAAGGCTGGGAGGCTGAGACGAGAAGATCGCTATGAGTCCAACCTGCATAGCTAGGCCCTGTACCAAATCAATCAATCAATCAATCAATCAATCAATCAATCAATCTTTAAAAAAAGAGAGTATGTCCCTACAGGAAGTTCGGCTAAGTAGGTTCTAAACACAGAGTGATAGAAAAGTTAGCTTTGTGTACTCTTGGTAAAAAGTAATCCCATAGCCAAGATGGACAGAATGTGTGACCCTGGCTCTGACTCATCAATGAACTTCCCTAAGGAAATCACATACCTTGTCCTGTCACCACTGCAGCGATGTGATTTGTAAGGAGTAGCCAACAAACAATTTCATGTGCTCTCTATTTTCCTACACTTACACTCAGGCCTCTGGTGGCCTACTCTCTTTCTCTGACCTTCTGTTCCCCTCTCAATGGGGAATGGTTTCATTGGAGCTAAATCTGAATATTTTGGACACTATTATGGCTATCTAGATGAGCATTAATTCTTTTCAAGACTGTGAGCGCATCCATCTCTATATGAGCTTAGAGATGCTTGTGCGCAGAGGAAGGTGGCTATTCCTTACATCTTTTTTGCTTTGGACATCCCCTAAATCATCTAAAAATTTGGGTCCTTCCAGTAGAATCTTCTAAACCAGTACTTTTCAAGTTATATTTAAGGATCTTCTTGTTTTAGTTTTTGCTTAATGTTTAATCATATAGTAGTGAATATATTTATAAAATAAAAGTTTATTACTCATAAGAAAAAGCTTAATAGGCATTTCCCCTCTTCTAGAGGCCTGCAGAGTCAGGATCACCATACTAACCACTGCCACCTTGCTGATAAGAGGTATTAGAGGTGGGAGTGATGACTTCCTGATGCCCAAACAAAGCTGGAGGCATGGGTTTCCTTCCTACCCTTCACCTAAGGTCTTTCTCTGCTTTATGGACAGCAGAGAACTCACACTCCTTTTGCCTTTGGGCAACACTCCAAGTCAAAGATAGAAAAGACTGTGCATTCTAAATTAATTCCATCCTTATGTCTTAGGAGAAAAAGTGTGAGGTGTATTGAAACAAATTCCCAGGTTTTTCAAGCAGGAAAGAACTTACTATGCAACATGATCGTCCTATTTTGGAACCACACGTTACTGGTAGTCTTTCTTTTTTTACGTCCTCATCGCTGTGCCAATACTTTTATTATTATTTGAGTTCATTTCTCGGTGACGATTTATATTGAATCATCATTTCAGAGATTGTTCCTGAGGGAACTCAAGCCTAAGATAACAGGGAGCTAAAGATAAGCAGTCATTCAGAAAGATGAAGAAGACCAAAGGGGAGGGGGAATCTTCATATTGACTAAGAATTTACTCAGTAACTCATGTGCTATTAAGTTGAAATACTTAATGTTATCTTTGACAAGGTTGCATTTTTCCTCTTTGAAGAAGAGAAGAAATGTGATCTTTTTTTTTTTTTTAGGGTTTTTTTTTTTTTTTTTTTGACAGGGTCTCACTCTGCAGCCCACATTCACAGTGATCCTCCTGCTTCCTGCCTCCCTAGGGCTGGGATTACAGGTGCGCACCACCACGCCTGGACTCCATCGCAGGCTCAGTGCACCCGAATCGGGGCCCGCGCGGCAAGCGGAAGCAGGGATGGAACCTTGGCCGCTGTGCTTACCTAAGCAAGCGCTTAGTCCACTGAGCTATACCGCCGGCCCTGAGAAGAAATGTGATCTTTAGAAACCAAGTAAAATAAAATTGGCTTTCTATTCATGATATTGTAGTTAGTACATATTTCCTGTGTCCTATTCTACAATTATATAGCCTTTAAATTTTAAATAAAAATATTCATGATAGGGAAACAGATAAACTATAACATAATTGGAAATTTTAAAAATATAACATATTGGCAATTTTTTATTTTGTAAAGCATAAAAATAATTTAATCATCTGTGGGCAATGTTTAGTGAATATAAGAAATTTGTAAAATTTCTCCTGCCTTCTAATTTGGTCTTCATTCACTAATGTTTTCACTAAATGGATGCAAGGAATGCACTGAACAAAGAAGGCAAAGATAACAGCATTTATTATCTCTTCAATCATTTGGTTAAAAAGCTCATGCTTTAAAAAGTCCTGGTATTTTAAAAATCAAACTATATGCACAAAGAAATATGTAATTTATTATTCTATGTAAATCATGAGGCTATCTAAAAATACTACATGCAGTACATGTAGAAAGGTAGAAAAGATGAGTTCTCCAAAACAATCATTCTAAAGCTCACTATTCTTTTTTTATCCTCCAGGAACACTCCCATCTCTTTAAGATACAAATTATACTACTGCTAGAGCTGCTACAGTATCAGTGGAAACAACTCTATCAGGCTTCCTATTATAAACTATAATTCTAGGCTTTATAGCTTGGCTCTTTCAAAGTAAAGTATGTTGGGCAGAGACTAAGCATACAAATTGCCAGCCAAAATACATTAAATCTGCTTGAGTTGTCCTTTTCTGGTGAATGCAAATTGGGACATTCCGCTCTGCATGTCTTTAATGCTTGGCATGGCTTGTAAGGATGCCTTCTGGTATTGCGACCAAAAAAAAAAAAGTTTTATGAGAAAAATATTAAATTCATTAATTGTTAAACTGTAAAAAATGTGAGCAAATTTGAGATGGGTTTTCATTTGTGAAAAATATTTTATTTCATAACACATAATGTAATAACAATGTATTTAGTCTAAGCTTATTGAAACATGTCCACTGGTGTTGTAACTGATAACTAGAAAAATTGATGGCTACTACCAAGTCACAGTGGTGCGTGTGACAACAGGTTTGTGTGGCGACTGAATGCCAATTACATATTCATAAAAATCTCATTCTTTAAAAAAGCTAAGTTAATCAATCTCACTTCAGAGAAACAAAAATACACAATAAAACCTAAAAGAGTTCTGGGAATATCAACAAGCATAAACTCACTCTTAAACTGTCTCAAATCTACAGATCCCTTAGGGAAAGTTCGAGTAGCTTGTTTGCTACTTTTCTGTTATTATATTTGTCTTTTGAAATTATGTATAGAATGAGAGGTTGGAGAAACAGGATATTACTCTGAGACAGAAATCAGTGGACCCAAATGTTCTACACAGCTGATGGCTCCACCTCCCTAAAACTACATTGAAAGTGCAGATTTCTCACTGACTGAAGAATATTTAGTAAGGATATTTACAAGTACTTGGAAACAAGTGAAAGATGAACAACCTCTGGTCTTTGTGGAGGTGATGCATTTTGCTACATTATTATTAACACAGCAGTAGATCGTCAGGAAAACTCAAGGATCCAAACAACATTATTAGAATACATAAATCACTATATTCAAGGTGGAAAAAAAATATTTGTCTCACCTTTGACTCATTTTAAAATTTACTTTTATGTAACATACATTAGTAACTATTTTTAGAATTCTTTTTATGGGCCATAAGACAGCTTGGCAGATGAAGCCCCTGCTTAGGCAAGAGTAGGGACTGGGGTTTAATTCTTGGCACTACACATCACCCCCCACGGCATTCCCTGTACACTGAGCAGGCCACTGGGTCCGGGCTGGTGTGCTGGTGCTTGCTTGTAATCCTAGCTCTGGGGAGGCTGAAAACAGGAGGTTCACCAGGAGTCGAAGCTGAACAAAAAAGATTAAAAAAAAAAAAAAGGAATTCTTTTCTAATTAATTAATTAATTATTTGGTGCATGGTGTTTAATTAATTAATTATTGGGTGCATGGTCACTATGAGCTCAGGCTCATAGTGATTCTCCTGTCTCAGCTTGCTCCTTACTAGGATTACAGGTGTGTACCACCTATCCGGTCTCCATAGCCTAGGTACCAGTGATTGAACTCAGGCCTATGTGCTTTCCAGGCCGGCCCTTGACTGCCAAGCTATCTCCCCTACCCATGAACAACATTTTAAAAATGAAATTTCCACCTATTTTATGCAACGTGCATCTTCTAGTGACTATAGAAAACTTGGTTTTTATTAAGTGACTACCAAAATTCTTTATTCTTTGATGTAGGTTGATGAGTGTATTCCTTATCCAAATATAAAACTACCCTCACTTTATCCTTATTTTAACTTCTTATTTGGAACTTCATGATACATTCATTTCTCTAGCAGCTAATAATAATATTGACTGCTAAAATCAATAAACATGAAAAGTAATGACCTCTAACAATTTACTCTTATTACATCTGCAGAAAGTTTTGATATCATTTATTCTGGAACCCAGTCTCTGATTTTGCTTTCCTTTTTCTAACCACTACCTTATTTGTTCTCAGGTAGAAAAGGAAGAAGAAAGCAAGGCAAAATTCAGCTAATGCATCATTCTGACATATCCGTTGTTCGGTCAGTAGCGCGCCGTCTGCTCTTTCTGATATAATAAATGTTTACGGCATTTCTAGTTTAATGAATGCTGTAGGCTCCAGGAGTTGTTTGTGTACTTCTGTGGCATATGTTTGTAGTGCGAAAGAGGTGGTGTTGTCTGGTTAAACTAATAGAGGGCAAGGCTGAATGGAAAAATTGGATTCAAGAGCAGCTGTCTCAATGCAACTTTTTCAGAAAATCAATACTGAGCTGCAGGGAGCGTAGCAAGGCTGACTGGCAGCTGTCGGGTCAGTCAATTAAAGCTGAGGAAGTGAGCAGGAGGATTTCAGACTTTCATTTTCAGTGAGTTCTGTTCATTGCTTCAATAGCCAAAAATTCTCCTCTATTTCAAAAGAATTGCATAGGAATTTTCTCAAGCAAAGTCTTGAATGTGTATGTATCTCATTCTCTATCTGTAAATGGCAAGATAGCCAAAGTTGTATTTGGCAGTGGCAGTGTAGGACGGATATGAGAAAAATAAACATATGCATTGGAAATGCCCCCTGTGTGAACCTTGGAGAAGGTGGGGAGAGAGGCGCTGAAGGGCGAAAACGACCGTGGTGTGTTATGTGTTGGTACAGATCTGAGGAAAACACAGCCCTCAATCCGTACAAGGAATTTTTCAGAGTGAAAAAAGAGAAGACAATTGGAGTAAAACAATGAATATGATGTTTAAAAAAATAAAATGAGTTAGAAATGCATCAGTCTATAACAAATTAATTGCTATGAAGATTGTAGGTGAATTTTCCCCAGTACCTTCTGCAGTTGTTCAATACACATTACTGGAATCTATTCCCTATATAGGACAATTTTTTTTACCTGAACTGGTATTCCAAAAAATAGTTTAATTTTATTTATTCATTTGTTTGTTTGTTTATTTATATGTTTGATAGTGTCTACAGGGCTCACTGTGCCGATCGGATTCCTCGGGATCCTCCTGTTTTCAGTCTCCCAAGCGTTAGGATAGCAGGCACACGCCACCACAGCCGGTCTCATTCGCCTTCTCAACAGGACCTGGGGGCGGGGCTGGCACCGCACTCCTGCAATGGGACCCCGAGGCTGAGCCTGTATTTCCTTCTTAAGGTACTAAATTTCCTAAAAGCTGATTGTTCGACGTTCCTACTCCATTTTCTAAACAGTGTTGCTGCTTGTGCAGTTGTTATTGTCTTGCTATGGCTTTCATGTATGCTCATGACTTTTAAACTCTCATTTTCACTTCTTTAATTCTAGGCTATTTTGAAATAGTTATATTCATTTTACCTACCTAATGGGATACAAATTAACTTATAATATTTTTTTTCATTTTGCCATTTTACTTTAAAAAAATGAATAAAAGAGGGCCAATCTGATAGTTCAGCAGGTTAAAGCACCTACTTAGGCAGAGCGCAGCGGCCTGGGTTCGATCCCTGGCGTGTTGTGCTGGCCCTGCCCCTGGGGCGAGCTGAGATGGCAACTGAGACTGGACATGGAGGCAAACGTCCATAATTCCAACACTTGGGAGGCTGAAAACAGGAGAATAACTATGAGTCTGATCTAGTAGTGCGCCCCTGTAGGCCCTGTCCTAAATACAGAGAACAAAAAACAACCAAAATACAAAAATGAAAAAAAAGAAAAAACATGTTTTAAAAAATATAGAATTACAACTACCCTTAATCAAACCAGGCAATCTCAATTTCCTTCTTTCTTTAAGGAATAAACAATGCTGTCCATGAAGAATAGAGCACTTTTTTATTACATTTTTCATTTTCTTACATTCAGCAGCTACTATTTTGCCTCCCAAAATCTGTCTTAAATCTATTTACTTTCAAATTCCAATGATTTAACCTGAATTGAAGCCACATTTATTTCCTTTATACTTTCAGAAATGGTATTTAGTAGTCTTTCAGCAAGTAGTACATGTGTTCCCTAAGACTTGAAAGCTTTAAAACATTAATGTGAAAGTAGCAGGAAGACTGTTTTACAAACAGATGCAAATAAGGCAAAGAAAATCAGATGTGAAAGGAGGTAAAGGAGGAATGATCACCATGGAAATATGTTTAGGCGTATATGAAAATGTCACAATGAAACCAATATTATATATAAAATTAATATGCATTAGTGACATGACAGTTTTGTAAAATTAATATGCACTAATGCACAGGACAATTTAATAAATAATCTTCCTATCTATATTTTTGCTTTCTAAAATCTAGGTTCCTTACAAGTGTAATACACTAGTATACACCTATAGTGTAATAAAAATAAATCATAAAATCTTTCCTTTAAATTTTATAGGAATTTCCTACTGCACTAAAATGAAATCTTATTATAATCTGCATTTCAAAGTTATGCACAACTAAGCCCCTACCTACTGGAGCAGGTAGGTCATGCTAACCTTTGTTCTGCTTTCAAAAATATTACTGATAGGGAAAGGGAAATCAAATCTGTGTCATTTTGTACTCAAGGGCCAGTTTAATTTTTAAAATTAATTAATTAATTATTTGGTCCAATGTCTTGCTATGCAGCTTGGACTCATAGTGACCCTCCTGTCTCAGCCTCCCCAATGCTGGGATTACAGACGAGTGCCACCATACCTGGTTTCAGTGGCTTACTTGGTGGGCCCCAGGTAGGGCCCGCATTGCATGTGGTCCTGGAAATAGAACCCGGGACCTTATGCTTGCCAGACAGGCACTTAGAGCTTAGACTACTAAGCTATCTCCCCAGCCCTCAAATGCCATGTTCAAGCTTAAGATTCTGTTTGCTTCTTATAAATGTTTGTCTTCATAGCTGCATAACTCAACGCCATGCCCCACTTTGCCATAAGACTGCTTGTTCTCTATTTAAAATGTCAAACAACTTTTGTTCCTTTTTCACAAGATAAGCTCCTGCTTTGTAAGACTCTGTAGCTGAATTAATCGTATCATAGAAAACCTAATCATCTGTCAGACCCAGAACTGTATAAGCATTCTCCCCTCCTGCCCCTTCAGGGTCTGTGCTCGGTAACGGACTGGATGCCCATCACTTGCTGAAAATCTCTCTTGTCTCTGTGAGTGATTCAATTAAATAATCACATTTGCTCAACACTACTCCATATTATTTATAAGTTGTTTGTAAGGCTGGATCCTTCTTATCTCTAAATTTCAGTTAAAATGATTTCAAAGTGAAGAATGCATAAATAGAATTATGCTTATATTGTTTGATCAGTTTTGCATGCAGTTTTGCATGCCTCTATCTGGTAATCTGAGCAATCACTTTGAAGATAACCATATGCAATATAATAACCTTCGCTAATTTCCTATCATCTTGTTTTGAAATTCCGTATCAGTTTTATTGTTTTATTCTTTTTAAAAGAAAAAAGAATGGAGTGGCCAGATAGCTCAGCAGACTAAAGAACCTGCTTAGACAGAGCACAGCGGCCAGGGTTCGAATCCTGCCATGCCATGCTGGTCCTACCCCCAGGGTGCACTAAGAGGGCGATTGAGAGTGGGTATGGTGACATGTGTCTATAACCCCAGAGCTTAGGAGACTGAAAATAGGGGGATCACTGAGTCCAATCTGTATAGTGAGACCCTGTAGACCCTGCTGTAACTATTAAAAAAACAAAAAAGAAAAATTGTGACTATGAAAATACTATTTAAATATATTTAATTTTAATGGAAATTTTAGTAAAATAACAAACTAAAACTATTATTGCTATTGACACCACAAATTCACAATTCATTTGTTAATATGTATATATTATATTCAGACATGCTTAGATCAAAATATTTATTTTAGAGAAAACATTAACAATATAAATTTTGAACTTTATAGTTCAAATTTCTTTCAATTATGCACATCTAGAATGATGATACACTTAAGAGTATATTGCTCCTCTACGACCTCATATTTAAATTTTAAACTGAATATCCAAAGAGCTTATATTTGATTTATTAGCTGCCTAGTAACAAAGAAACATTGCAACAGTGACATAAATATAAAAGAGCAAGATTTTTGTGTCTTATATGACTTTTTGAATAAAGTCTGAAATATGGGATATGTAAAATGTCAAATACCATGCCAAACATGAAACTGCTTTTTAACACACATGTTTTGATATAATAATATAGCTTCAAAACATTAGAAGCCTATTGAGAAGTTTTGATATTTTTTCAAAATTAAATTAGTGAAATCTCAAAAGATCGTCCACCTTGGAAAATTTTAGATTGATTTGTAAATTATAAAACTTTAAGCACTGAAACTGACAGGCTATATTTTCCTCCTAACTGTGGATGAGCTTTGTGGCGTGCTTGTTTTACTAGCACATAATTCACAACCACCTGTTCGACTCTCCAAAACAAAAACTGTTTATACCCAGTTGCTTCTGAGCAATTGATTCGCTCAATTGCACGCCGCAGTATCATACTGAGGATAGAAGAGTAGACCAGATTAAAGAAGCTTCCTGATGAAATAAAACACTGAAGTTTGTATGATATTGAAAACAATAAATTTAGTAAAGACAATATATATAGGACCATTAGCTCACGCCATAGACAATGAAAAGCCAAAATTATGTAGGATAAAAGTTGCATCTAATTATCAGGTATTGAAATTCTTTAAAGTTTACTGGCTGTTTGTAATTGACAGAGGCACTTAAAATATTTTATTCAATAAATATTGGTGGTTATAATATTGATTATATTGTGTTGAAAAAGTAATTGAAACAATAATTTTATAGATTTTGGTACATATGAAAGATGAAAATACATCTATTCTATAGTTCAAATAGATGTTTTATGAAATACAAAGAAAGTTTTCTTAGTATGTGTTACTATTTTATTTGGCGTTCAAAGACAAGTGTATGAATATAAAATTGCTTAAACTCTATTACAAAGGAATAACTCATTTGAGAGAGACTAACAAATCAATTATTATGAAAAAACAAAGCTAATCCACTTTCTACTGATATTATACGTTTGTGACACTCCTTACATTTACATGCATATAATTAGAACAAAAGTTAAACAGTAGAGACACATAATAATAATGATTCTGAAACTCAATTTAACAGATTATTAACTCAATGATAGCAAAATAAAACTATATGGCTTTCCCAAAGGTAATTTGAAAATAATTGGCTCAGCATTAGTTTTATTTTTATTTAAATATACTCAGGTTTGCTGAATTTTCTTTAGCTGAAAGACATATAACTGAGGGGAAAAAATTTACCTTCTTATGGTGACTTGGAACTCTATTATCTTAATATTCAATATATGCTTAAAACATAACACAAAAAATAAAAATAAATGATGATTCAGGTTTTTCAATTTGAGTATGTGTCATATATTTTAAATGACCAATCCATGTCAACATTTAATAGATGACTATTTATCACACAGTGAAATTAAGAAGTAGCCATCAGAATTTTTTAAAAATTGAAAAATTATAAATTATAAAATGCTGGAATTGGCAGAGGTCTGGATTGACTGTTTAATTTATGCCTGAAGAACTTAGTGTTTCAGTCAAGTATCTGCAGCTGGAGAGAAGTGCAGTTTGCCTCTTGATGCTCCACAGGGGTTCCTTACACGGCCTCCTAGCCAAGAGGTTCTGAGTCGGTTCCCAGTTAGACCAAGGAGTCTCCTTACAGCTAGCACTCTGTGTCTATGAAGACTAGTTTCACTTTCCCATTGTACATGCATATCACAAAGTTGTGACTTTTTTTGTGATTGAACTCAGGACCCTGCCTGCACTTGCCAGGCAAGTGCTTATTCTACTGAGCTATCTCCCTGGCCATGACATTTAAAACAATGAAAACAACACAAACTGAAGTATAGGCCTACTTACAATCAAGGACAAGAAAATACTAATTTCAAAGTTGAAGATACCATTTAGTGCAAAACTCAACAGTGATTCGCAAAAATTTTCAGCAAAGAGCAGTAGAGACCACTTTGACTTATTTTATAACTCATAAAACCTCTACTCTCAAAAAAGTGTCTGGAATGTTTATATATTAGGCAAATGTTTGTTAAAAATAGTTAACATTCTATTTAACTATTTGTTATTCAGTTTCTATGCTTGTAAGCTGAAAGATGAAATAAATTTACCTATACATTTATTTTTATGCATGGTTATCTATATTTCTATGTGTATATACAAAGGTTAATGCATACAATTGTTTTTTTTTTCTTCAGAAAGGGGGATTGAACTCTCCAGGCAATTGTTTATTCTACTGAGCCATCTCTCCAGCCCCAAAAAATATAAGTGTGAACAAATTATATATAATTTGTTTTAAGAAATAGACTCATTTAGTAGAATCTTTATTATTCAAGTTTATATTTTATGTTTTTCAACTTTATTAAGGTTTCTACTGTAACAAATATTTCTAATCTTGCTTATGCCTCAGCCTTACAAACTATACAAGGTAATAATACTAACAACAAAAAGGAACCTATCATAATTTTAGAGTTTTACAAAAATGTTATATCTAAAGAGACCACATTTAAGAGAATTTAATTTAAGCTGAATTTCTGAAAGTGTATTTTCCTTGTGAAGAGCTGTCTATTCAAAAGCCTAAATGAGGGCCACAGAGACAGTTCAGCAGTATAGGCAACTGCCTAGGTAAGAGCAAATATCCAGGTTCGATCCCAGGTATGGCATGCCCCGCAGGCCCTGCCTTGTACACTCTGAGATGGCCATCAAGACCCATTGTGGTGGTGCATGCTTGTAATCCCAGCTCTGGGGAGGTTGAAACAGGAGGATCACTATGAGTTGGAACTGCACAGTGAGGCCCTGTACCAAATACATAAAATTTAATTTAAAAAAACAAGCCTAAATCATTATAGTTAACTTAGTGAGATGTGTCTAATGACAAGAAAGGGCACTGCATTTTTTAAAAATAAGCCACAGACTTGTGGCTAAAATGGGATACAGAGATGATAGTTCAACCTTAACCAGAAACCTAACAAAAACCATATTTCAGAGAGCCCTGAAGATAATGTTTAGGGTTTGAACATTTTCCTGTTGAACTCATGGAATGGTTTTAAGCATTGTGAGGGCTCTAACTTGGTGTCTTTGAAAGATTAACTGAGAAAGATATAAGTTTGAAACTAAACAAAAGTTAAAGCAGTCAGCGAATAAATGCATGGGGTGACATGAACTAGCTACTGGAATGGTAGAGGAGGATGAAAAATTAAGAAAAAGGGAAGAAATGGAAGAATGAATTCCACACATATAAAAAGAAGAGAAAAGTGCCTATTTAGGTAGATGTAGGGACTGGGATTTGATCCTTGGTATGCCACGCTGGTCCTGCTCCCAGGGCATGCTGAGGTGGTGATAGACTGGGTGTGGTGATACACCTGAAATCCCAGCAATTGGGAGGCTGAGAACAGGAGGATCACTAAGAGTCAGTCAGACCTGTGTATTGACACCCTGTAGACCCTGTACTAAACATAAAAAATTAAAAAATGAAGAGGAGAGATGTTTAGAGAACAAAGCTTTAGGCAGGTTGAGGTGAGGCTCGGTGGTCTAAGTGCCTGTCTGGCAAGCACAATGCCCTGAGCTCGACCCTTGGTACCACATGGCCCTCCCAACACTGTGCATAGCTGGCCACTGAAACTGGGTGTGGCGGCACACACCTGTAGTCCCAGCCCTGGGGATGCTGAGACAAGAGGATCACAAGTCTGAGATGCATAGTGAGACCTTGTAGCAAATAATAAAATGAATAAAACATGTTTTAAAAATAGAAAAGAAAGCATTAAAGATGACTAATATATATACACAATGCAGTTAAGATAATTGTGCTACTAATTTCTCTTAGTTTTATTGAAATAAATGGATAGTGCTTCTATTGTCTGATCAATTTTGTGTGTCTTTCATGTGGTAATATGAACGACTAATTTGAAGATAGCATTGTGCAATACAACAGTGTGAAATTCATGGCATTTTGTTCAGGGAAGTTCTGCGTTATTGTTAATTTTTCTGTTTTAGTACTATTTTGCATGCTCATTTAAAAAATTAAAATAAATAAATAAATAAAAGCCCCAGATGGCTGGGTGTGGTAGTGCACAAGTGGCAGCCTAGCACTTGGAAGGCCAGGACAGCAGGGTCCTTGTGCGTTCCAGGCCAGCCTGGGTTACAAAGTGGGCTCCAGGCCAGCCTGAACTGCGTAATGAGGTGCAGTCTCACACCAACAACAAAAGAGAGGGAGGGAGGGACACAAACACACACACACACAGAAGGAGAGAGAAAGAGAGAGAGAGTCGCAAAGCCCCTCAGCACTTGACACTCACTTATATATCCTTGTTTCCAACACAGTCTATGAACTACAACAGCCAGAGGCCACACCATATTCAAGAAGACACCTCAGAGTCAAGAGGATCACTGTGAGTTCGAGACCAACCCGGGGGCTATAAGAGTGAGTAAAATGCCAGCCTGAACTGCATGGCAAGATGCTATCTCCACAAAAACAAAGAGACGGCAAAACGCTCACCTCTCTATGTGAGGAAAGCAGATAAACGCATGGCCCTCGTTAACCTTCCATATCTGCCACTACAACACTTGCATTTCTATGTGAGAATCAATTTATAAGTCATACCTTCAGCAAAGTGCCACACACACAGCCAGTGATCAGAAAGTATTAATTCTATGAAATAATACATAAAATATTTTTGTCAACAATAAAAATATAATTTACATAACTTTATATGCTGCACTGCATGTAGAGAGAGCGAGTACAGGGAACACCAGCATAGCACAGTACCCACAACTTCCTTTCGTGGTAGCGTATAAATGTGAATTATTTCACCTAGAATTTACAGTAAGGTGTTTCAGATTCTGCTTAAATATTTTAAGTCTTCACCGCTCTTTTTCAAAATATTCTCATGAGCCCTATGACAGTAGTGTGTAGAGTTTTTCTGTACTATAACTGATAACTTATTGCTCACTGAATGTTAAAAGTCAGCAGGTCAAATATTGGCTTTATCAAAGAGAAAACTCCATAGAAAGAATAAAACAATTCCATATATCTAGTGGATGGCTAACTGGTGATCAACTTCTTAGACCCAGCTGAATTGAACTAGTGAGGTGCTAGGTGCCAGAGCCCCACCTGAGGTTGTTGCCAGCAGCACACAGGCAGAACAAGAAGAGCTGTAGGTACACTGTCAGGGCTGTGGTTTGGAGAAGCTATTGGAGCTGTTGGAAGCTGCTAGGTCTCTTGGGCTGTTGTGCTGGAGGACCTTATCTTGCTGGCTTTCCTGATGAACTTTGGGGGAGTTTTGGTCCTCATCTTGAACATAAATTCCTGGGTTCAGAGGGGAAGATGGTGCACTGCTCAGCCTCCTGGAGGAACTTGTTGCACTTGTTTTCCTGATGGGAACTCAACTTTCCTTACCATTGGAGGAGCTCGGGACCTCACTGTTGCTGAGAATGGCTCTGGAACTTTGCAGGGAGCTCTTGTGCTTGCCTTGAGCATTTCTTCCTAGCTCCAGTTCAGATCCCTCAGCTTGTTAGCACAGATCCTTCATTCCACTGGCATGGACTTCCTAGCTTCTACCTCTAATCTTTAGGTTTTTCCAGGATGGATGGGTGAGCAGCCCTGCATGAGGCATGTCTGCTCCAGGCCTCCAGGAGGAAGTGACAGGTGTTGTTATGAACTCTAGGTGTTCAGCTGGACTCACACATGATATTAGGGTCTAGTCCCTAGCTGGATTCTTTAGTGCTTGGTGTGTAGACAGATTTCACTATCTCCTGTGGAAGCTGCATGGTAGTAGAAGTCATCTCATTAGGACAGCTGGTAATGTATCCACTAGGCATGATTCTTGCTTGATTCCTTATAAAATAATATTATAAAATGTGTCCTTTATTATATTAGTCTCCTTACAAAAGTCCCAAGCCACAACATCATTCTACACTGTTATGATTTTTCAATGGTATAATTCATAGAAATGAGTAAACCAAACCAAAATATTTTCCCATCTATGTACTGATGAGCATTATGTAAAATGATGAAATAGCTTTGATCAACAAACTAAATTATCAGAGAATTAGATATTGGACTTCAATTTTCCTTTTATCACTCAAAATTTTAAAACTGGTATGGTTTGTATGTTAGTTCCTTACAATTGCTCTTAGAAAGAATAAATATATTCTTTCTAAGAATAAGCTTTAATCATTTATAGAGTACACAATCTTATTCTGCCAACTAAGACAATATCATAAACCTTAAATCACAACTGATTCTATAAAATTTTAACACCTAGCTCAATGTCATTAATAGAAATATAAAATAATTAATACATTAATTATCCTAAGGTATTAATCAAAATTATGAACAAGGTAAAAGAGAGCTGCATGTGAAAATAATTTGAGTGTCATTTTTGGGAACTAAATCTGCTGGCTTTTCACATGTTTGTAACTTTAACCTTGGCAATTACTAAAATTCTCCTAGTCTCAAGTATAGTATCTTCCAGTTTTTTTGTTTTGTTTTGTTTTGTTTGTATTTTTTTTTACAGGGTCTACAGGACCTGCAGGACCTCATACACAGATCTGACTGACTCATAGTGATTCTTCTGTTTTCAGCATCCCATGCACTGGGATTACAGGTGCGCACCACTACACCCAATCTCAATTCCCATCTTAGCGTGCCCAGCGGGTGGGGCCAGCACAGCACACGGGGCGTCGAACCCCAGCCACTACGCTCTGCATAAGCAGGCTCAATCAGGCTGGCCCTCAGTTGTTCTTATGGTGAAGAGTTAGACTAAATCTTAAACAAAAGTATATACCGAAATATTAAACATCAGTTCACCAAGAGCTTCAGTTAGTAATCATTACTGATCCTACACAGAAGCAGAATCAGTCAGCCGAGAGTTTATTTCACAAATGTTCACTTTGCAACATGTGAAAGAGAAGTGTATGATTAAAAAGTGAAATTTAAATAAAAGAAAAATATGGAGAAGTGAAATCTGAGGAAAATGAAGTGAAAAACAGAACAGAAGGTGTTAATAGAAAAATAGGTGTCATAGAAAAAGGAACAAAGTCTGTGAGTTACAAAAGAGTAAACAGAAAAACAAAACAAATGAAAGACACCATTATCAGAAGATGTTTTCAGGAAATGTCTTTCATTTCACTGTAAAGTATTTTCCCAGAAAATTGTTTATTTCTTGTATTATGTTTTATTGTCAAGATTCAGAATGAAATTTTTCTTGATGCCCAAGTTTTCTACTCACAATTTTATTTTCAGTCCTGTTGTGCCATTTTCTCCTCAGAAAACTGGGCTTCTCAGTGATCTTGAGAGATCTTCTATATTTGTATCTTTCACAGTATGTTACTTCTTAGAGATGAATACATTGATACTTTTGAAGATATCATTACAAAACACTAACATTTTTGTTGGCTCATTTAATCAAATACTACTTTGAACAAATTTTGTCATTCAAATGACTAAGTTTGCTTTTGTAGCCTTTGTGTTGTTTTCCTTGCAGCAAGAATAAAGGCATAAATTACCTTCACTTCAATGAAATTCTGTTTTGAATGAAATGTGTTAAATTATTGAAATTAAATTATTTTTATGCACTGAATTATTCTGAACACTACCCTCATACGATAACAATCCTTCCATATTGATGTTGACACAAGGATTAAACTCTTGTCTATGAAAGAAAATTCTCAGTTCCATTTTGTTATTGTACTTTGGTGAGTCTGTGAGTCTCCTATTTTCATTTCCCATGTCCTACATATTTCTCTTAAAATATTTTTTCAGCTGCACAGTTCTAAACCATCTTTAGCAGTTTCCTTCTTTGAAGCTGACTAGGTCTTCACAGTCTCCTGTGGCCGCTGGGTGGTAGCAGAAGTCAGCCCATCGGGACAGCTGTTCATGTACCCAAAGCTCGTGGAAAAGCAGAAGTGACTCATGTAATTTTATAGCCAAATGTTTCATCCTTGAGACATTAACAGAATGTTTTGTGTCCCCACATTTATAAAAGCTCCTCATGAAAAGCTTCGAGCCCCTGTCGTTCTTCTTCACTTTCTAGGCAGCAGACTAAGATCAAGGGACCTTAGAATGGAAAATACATGACAGTTGGTGTTTCTCGCTGAAAACATTTGAGTTGCATACAGACCTTTTTCTGATTCTTTCAGAAATTAATTCCCAGTAGCTTTGAAGAACAGTTTATAGGTAGGTACAGATATCTCTGAATTTTTGAAGCCAACATGAGCTTGTTATGACCTGGATGGACTGGCCTTCCAAAAGCATAGTTTTCTAAGGCTAGAATCTCTTTTGCCTTCTTAGGTAAAGCCTACTAATTATTTTAACCATTATTTATTATGTACTGCAGCTATAAAAGGTGAGAAAATGTAATTAAATCTATGAAACAATCAGTGCAAATGTCACCCTTAGGAAAAGCATCTAGTAGCATTTAAAATCAATATTAATGGTTCTCTGTGAATTATGAAAGTTTCTAAATCAAAGAAAAATACCAGTTTGTTCCTGATAGTATACTTATGTTGCAAAATATCAAAGTACAAAATGATTATCACTTTAGTTTTTTATTGTCTAAGTTAAATGAGGGAGAATTAAGTAATATAATTCTACTTTCTGGTTATTCTGTATGGAATATTGTAAAGCTACTGGAATGTATAATCATATGCTTTTATTTGCACAAAATGAGGTTATAATTTTTTTTCAGAAATATGTCTCCAGGTAGAAAATAATAAAAATAAAAATAGCTTCTATGGTAAAGAATTTCTATACATTGCTGTGCAGTATAAGCTTCGTGTTTGTAACAACAAAATAAAAGCGTTCAATGACATGCCTTGTGACAGATAAGTTTAGTTGTGTCAATACGACTAGCCTTGAGATGTGCCTGGAGGATGCTTTGAAGAAGTTTATAGGGCTCTCTTTGCAGTCCTGGAGCGCAACCTTGAGGACTGTGGGTACCCCCTTTCTTTGCTTTACTTCCAATCTGGTATACACTTGGCATCTTTGCTCTGCTATAACCTTCTGCTATCATATTTCTGCATTGGAGTTAGCAGGCCATGGATTAATGCCCCTTCAATCACAGCCAAATTCAATGTTAGCTCCTTTGAATTGTGGGTATGAGGTATTATTTCCAGTAATGGGAAAGTTGACTAATCCATGCTTTAAATCAGAATAATATGTGATTTTATTAGAGTCCTTATTTGCTTTAATTTACAGTTGATTTGTTTATACTTATGGTATTTATTAATGGAGTAATACAACAGTTATTTATTAAGAACTTCCTGTGTGTTATATAATAGTGCACCGTTAAGTATCTAAAACAAATATGTTACAGGACCATGTCTCGGGCTTTGAGTCAGCCTGGCCCAACTCCCACATTCTTTGCCCCCAGGACTGAGGACAGGAGTACAGTCGTGTAAGCTGTGTCTGCTCCTTGTCAGACTCCTAGGCCCCCAAGCCCCGTGTGATACTCTAGTAATGGTGAAGTGTGTTGTGGGCAAAGTATTTAGAGATGAGGCTTAAAATGCAGACAAAAACAAGACAAGCTCCAGTTCAAGCAATACCAAACTAAACTTTTGGTGAAGGAAGACACTTTCAAGGATAAAAACAAAACAACAATAACAAGGCTGACAAAATGTGGTCAAAATCCAAAAGTCAACACTAGCAATTAAAAAGACTCTCTGAAGTAGGACTAAAGGGAAGGCCCCAGGCTGTGCCACCTGTGACCTCTGATAGGAGCCCATAGCAAGTGAGTTCAGGAGAAGCAAAGGACAAAACCACAGGCGATGAAAGTTGAGAACACTAGCAAAGGAGAGGGTAAGAGAAATGTTGCTGTGAGTTCTATTAAAGAAATAATTTGCTATTAAACTTACATCAGTTGCCAGCAAAACTAAAATATTGATATTTTTACAATACAATGAAGTGTATAATATTCAGTTATCAATGTCTAACATACAATGTAAAACTGGTTGACTTTCAGAACAAAAGAAATCTCACCACAGTGAATAGAATAGATTTAGCAGAGCCTGAACGTGAGATGACGTGGAGGTTTACATGAAGAGAAAAGCGTTATAAAGCAGGTGGTAGGGCCAACACAATGGCATTAGGAAAATGCACGTTCAGTAAGAGAAAAAAGACTGTGTCTCAGAATTAAAATATTATGTCTACATTCACCCAAATCGTATTTGTGAGCCTTATTTCATGTTGTAGTTAATTTCATTTGAGATATAATCATTTTTCATTTGCTTAATCTTTCATTTTCTGATTATTTGTTCGTTTGCATTTTTTAAAATTTTACTTAGTAATTTTTTTTTTTTTTTTGCAATACTAGGAATTGAACTCAGGACCCTGCATTTGCCAGGCAAGTGCTTATTCTACTGAGCTATCTCCCCTGCCCTGCTTGTTTGCTTTTCAGTAGCTCATGGATTTATCTCTGGGCATTAGACATCTTCACTGCACACTGGCCTGAGTGTGAGCAACTGCATCCAAGTGCCATAACAAGTAAGGGCCGGTGAGATAGCTCAGTGGACTAAGAGCATGCTTAGGCGAGTGCAGGGACCGGGGTTCCATCCCTGCCACCACATGCTGCACTGGCCCTGCTGCCAAGGATGCTGAGCCAGTGACCTAGACTGGTTGGCGCACGCCTGTTATGTCAGCACTGGGAGGCTGAAAACAGGACGGGCGCTATGAGTCTGAGCTGTGGGTGAGACCCTGCGCAGACACAAAAAGCAAAAACCTACAAAACAAAACAAGTGATTGTCAAGAGAGTTTGAATGCTGATTTTACTGGTTCATAGCAATTTTTATTTCATAGAATGCTTGTAGTGAGAGGTAGTAAACAAAATTTGCTAAAGTATAGTAGCTAATATCCACCTACCTCAGAATTAAAGCCACATAAACAGTTTGTATTAAACTGAAATATTGAAGGTGGAAACAAACTTTAACAAATTCCCCTTGCATGGGAAAAATAAGTTTTTAAACAAAAAAAGTGCTTAAAATCTTGTAAAAAATCAATGCTAATGTATGGGGAGATAAACCTGCAAACAATTGCATGTGAAAAAGCTAAGAAAAATATGGGTGTGTAATATTAAAAAAAGGAAGGGTATGTGAAAGACAACACATAGAATTTGCAAGAGAAACTAAAAATGAATAAGGAAAGGAAGGGTTGAAGAGTGATTGCCCACAGAATTGGTAAAAAGAAATGAAGTCAATTGCACCCAGTATGAACACTTTCAGAGAAGTAAAACTTTGTTCAATAATTGAGTAGAAAACAGTAACATGAATAGAGAAGTACAGCCTATAACTATAAGATGATTTGAAGTTTGCACTGATGGAACCTATTTCATCCTGAGTGATACAAAGATTTCAAACTTTAGGAGATTAAAAAAAGTAAGTATAAGAGCTACAATTCTGAGGAAGTTAAATGAAGCAACAGTGAAAAAACAACCACACTTTTTTTTTTTTAGTTTATACAGCATAATAATAAGCAACATAGTAACAGGCAAGAAGTGAGGTGAATATTCATGTAAAGATACTAAGAAAATTAACAATTACATTAATCTAGGTTAAACTGATATAGGGAGAAAAACTGATCTTGGGTGGGTGACCTCCAAACAATATAGGGAACCGCCAAACAACATAGAAAAACGATCTCTGGACCTGACCTGTATGAGTTCATGTTCTCTAAGACTGAAGAATGAATTTTAGGAACGAACAAAGGTTATGAGCAGAATAGATTCATTGAGGGAAAGAAAGCTCCTGTCTGAGAGAGGGACAGGAGGGGGCCCCAGTGGGTAGTTCTCCGGGAAGCTGTCTCTTGCAGGGACTTTTATAGAGGAAAACCATGTGATGAGGCGGGTCTAGGGTGGTAAAGATACAGAAACTAGCTTAGGTGAACAAGAGGTGGGACAAAACTATGGTTAACCAATGAGATTACAAGCACCATTGTTCAGGTAAAATTGATTAAGTTCAGCAACAAATAGGGAAATGAGTCAAGTAGCAAGCGGGCCTGAATATGGAACAGGGTCTCTTCCAGTTGGGGGTTGGGCTAGTGACTCAATAGGGCTCTTTCATATCTATTTAGAATCTTTAGAATACCTCTTTTGAATATCAATCCCTGATGCCCATCCCTAGGGAAGTATGTAGCTGTGTTTCCTCTTTTGTCTTGGTCTTGAGGTGTGGCCCATAAGGAGTGTCTTTCTCTTCCAAGTTGCAAAGTCACCTTGCTTTCCATCTTGTCTCCTTGAGGTCCTGACCCTGTCTGACTGCCTACAATATTTCTATCTAACTCCACTGCCTATGACAAAACCACAGTGCATAGTCTCAGATGAAAGCAAGATTGTTTGGGTTCATTTTCTAAACTAAGCTAAAAAAAAAAAATGCTACACCTTGTATTTTTAAGCATATACTTTCAAAGAGCATATAATAGCCAAAAGGAAATTTCCAGTTATCCAAATGCACTAGAGGAACACAATCATTCCATGCATTACCTCTGTTGCCTCTATTGCTTCCTTGAAAAAAAATATATATTATATTTAGATTAATGACAGATGTGTAATATGAATTCAACAGCCTTTGGATACAATTAATAATCCAGTGATGCTTATGTTACTGGGCTCTCTAATTCATAAGATTTTCAGAATAGAGTTAGATGATATTTATATATTAAATATGTCTATTCACATATTAAATATATTTGAATATATTTAGTTCAATTTATTATTAATATTTGATATTATATAAAAAGTTTGCAATCCTTTTAAGACGAATAAGAATGAATTGTTGGCTGGGTGTGGTGGCTCATGCCTGTAATTCCAGCACTGGGGAAGCTGAGGCAGGAGGATTGTTGTGAGTTCGAGACCAGCCTGAGCTGCAAAGTGAGCTTAAGGCCAGCCTGAACTGCATCGTGAGACCCTATCTCAAACAGACAAAAAAAGGAATGAATTGTATTTTCCCAATAAT
Organism: Ctenomys sociabilis; assembly: GCA_004027165.1. Lineage (NCBI taxonomy): Eukaryota > Metazoa > Chordata > Mammalia > Rodentia > Ctenomyidae > Ctenomys > Ctenomys sociabilis. Next base: position 61,225 of record PVKA01007680.1, read on the forward strand.
TTCAATTTTTTTATTTTGGGTGTGTAAAATATTTATGAAGGGGGCCAGGGATATACCTCAGTGGAATAAGTGCTTCCCTGGCAAGCAAGCACAGGGCCTGCGTTCAATCTCTGGTTCCGCAAAAAAATAAAAAATAAAAAATTATAAAAGACCTAATTGGTCCAGCCAAATAGCTCAGAAGATTAAAGCGCCTGGAAGCAGGCACAGGGGCTGGGAGTGGGATCTTCCAGCCCGCAGTGCTGGCCTGCTCTTGGGGTACGCTGAGATGGTGGTGCACACCTGTCATCTGAGCATCTGGAAGGCTGCAAACAGGAGAATCGCTACAAGTCCGATCTGGTAGTGAAACCCTAAACACCTCTGTATACAGAAAATACAGAAATACAGAAAGAAAAAACAAACAAACAAACAACCTTTTGGGGGTTGGGGAGATGGCTCAGTGGAACAAGTGCTTCCCTGGCAAGCGTAAGGGCCTGAGTTCAGTCCCCAGTTCTGAAAAAAAAAATCTTTGGGGTTGGAGCAACCTACTCGGGTCCCCCTTCTGTTCCTCTCTCAGACAGAAATTTTTCTTTCCAATAAAGTTTTATCCTCAACCTCAAAAAAAACCTTTGGGGTTAAAGAGAAAGCACTTTAAATGTTTCACATAAACTACTTAATATATTTTTGAATTACACAAGAGAAAATAAATATAAACTTTGCTTATGTGTGTGATTTATGTTGTAGTGAGTTCTGCTGTTGGGGGTTTCAGGATTCTCACTTGGCTGTGTCTTTCAAAATACATTTGTAGAAATATCTCAATTATTAAATCCTCAATTCCTGAGTTATCATTCCATTGAAGTAATATTTAAATATCTCTACCAGTTATGTAAAGATTTTGTAGATATATTATTTTCATGAAAGGCAACTAAGTAAAGAATAACTTAAATGGAATGCCTAGGTGAATGACTCTGATTTTACATGCATGCTAGAATGCATAAGTCGGATTATTTTCTGATGAAATCATTGCTCTAGTTGACAACTGTCAAAGCCATCTCAAAAACCCATGAATATTAAAGTGCTGTTCACTAGCACATTTGGCATTTGAAGTCAGGCAAATAGAACTCATGAAATATGAAAGGAGTGCTCCATGTTGCTTCAAAGAAATGTTGCCATTAAGATGATATATGAGGAAATTCACACCTTCTTCTGCTGGGAGTGCTCAAGTATACTCTCAATCAACTGCAATACTTTACTTTGATAGTGTTAACATTGGATTATATTCTCTTTTTTATGTTAGAGTTCCCAAAGCTAAGCTTAGATGAATTATTTTTATGTCTACGTCTTAAACAAAATGCATTGTTTTATTTGTGCTATAAACAATTAATAGAGTCCAGAGGCTTCAGTTTCCTATTCTGTTAGAAACAGGCCAGCATAATTTGTAAGTAGAACACCCACTGCCAATTTTTATTCTTGCATTATTGAATTGAGAATTTCAAATTTACAGGGAAATTGCAATGTGTTCATTTCATAGTCTAACCCTCGGAAGTTTTCCTCTGGCTATATTTTTCTTCAAACTTAGTAATGTTATAGACTTGTCTACTATACTTGAATACTTTTGTAATGAAAGGATTTTATTTTGCATTATTTTAAACTCTGTAATCATTTCTCTTAGTTTATTTATTTAAAATATCAACTAAAATTCTTACACATTCTAAAGAAAGTGGAGCCACAAATACACCATATTTAAAAGTTTTTTTTAGTTAAAAAATGGAAAGTTATTATATATATATGTATACATTTAATATTGTAGTTCTGATATTGTACACATGATGATACGTAAGTACAAATTAACTTCTGTATCAAATTTCTCTGCACCTCTTTAAATTTAGCAGTATCTAAAAGAATTACCTTCTCCTTAAAACAATGAACATATTCTTCATCATTCCTATACCAAAAGATACTTGAGGCACAAGCAATGTAATTATACTCATCTGTAGATCTTTTATCATGTTCCATAGAGTTTGCTGATTAAGTTCATGACTTTCTGAGTGCAATATTTTAATATATATACATGTATATTAATTATATATTTTCAAAAATAAAAATGATACAGAAACATGATTGTAGTAAACAATTATAAGCTGTCTAAGTGTACAAATCAGATTGCTGAATCTTAATTCTAATGAAAAAATTATATATAGCCATAGTGCACTTAAGTGCTGGATAGGCTTATTTACAATTTGATATAAAATAGTTCTGTTTATTTCCTAATTAAATGAATAAAATTTTGCTTAAATAAATACTGGTAGCTAGGACTTTTCTTGGATTATAATTTATTTGCCTACCCCATTATTTGTACCAAATCATTCAAAAGAGAAATCAAGGCCATGGCCAGTTCCTCAAATTGCCTCCACTGCTACACAGGCTAGATTAAACACTGTGGGGGAAAGCATGCTGAGCACCCCACGAATTCTTTGCAGAGAAGAGGCTGGCCCTGAAGAAATTCAAGGGTGTGATAATATATAATGTGACATACTAACTAATTACATCATCTGGATAAGGCAGTCTACATAGCTAGGAGAACTTTCTTTAAACTTTAGTTCATTAGGATAGTAAGACATTTGCATGAGGTCCTAAAAGTTCATTGCAATGGTGATTTTTAACAGGAGCACAAAATAATACAAGAGAAATTAGTGGTTGTTCAGCTGGTAACCTATTGTGTTTATAATTATTCATAGAGCTGGAATGCCTAATCTCATAGTAGTAAAATGAAAAGGTTGCTAAGATGTATGTAAAAAGCAGTTCAGGTGTCTTAAATATCTCATTAGGCTCATAAAGTTTTACTTTCTGGAAGATTTCCTCCCAGCCTATCTAAAAGGTCAGTAAATGTTTTTGTAGTAAGTCAGATGATAGACTTCCTGTCTCAAATACTGAAGGCTGGCACCACACCCAGAGAGCAATCCTACAAAGAAGTAAGGAAGCTACTGTGGCTGTGTCCATTAAAACTTTATTGACGGACAATTAAATTTTTAAATACTTTTCTGTAGTATGATCTGTTTTTGTTTCAATTACTTTAAAATTTTACAACCATTTTTACTTCACTGACATGCAAACCACTGATAGTCCACAGTTTTCCAAGATCCAGGCTACCTGAAGGCAAGGTTTCCAGGGAAATAATTATATCTTAAATTTTTGTAACTGCACCTGGCGTGGGACTCCAGGTCTTGTTATTATTATTATTGGATGGCAAATGAGTTATGGAAATTCTGAAATATAATTACCCCTTCAGTATTTCTATAGCAAGCGCTCTGATGTGTAACTGTCCCTTCTACAATAGGACAATAAACAAACAAATAAATAGTCTTGTTGTCATTGTGCAACACTAGTGTGGCGTGAAGTATGATCTTAATGGTCACATACAATGGATGTTACCACAGGAATTATAGTTCTATGTAAAAAGTAAAATTGATTACTTTTATCTCTTTCTGTTTCTCTCCTCTTATTCTGTGTGTGTGTGTGATCATTGTTTGTGACTTTAATTTCAAGTGACAAAAGAAGCACCATTAGAAAAACGACAGCAGGCAAATCTACAGACTGTATAGTAAAAAGTGACTGCAGCACATTGTACTAAAGAGATGCTAATGTGAATATTAAAGTGGTCCTTTTATGGGGAGTATGAGAATTAATATTTATTGAATAGTAGTTTTGGAGGTTATTCACAATCTTTATTTCCTGTAATGATAAGAATGTTTCTAATTTTTGTCTTTCCAATCCCTTTCTAAAATAAAAGCTTTTTTCTTAAAAAGCTGAAGAAAATGAAAATGATTAGAAATTAAAGCCCATGTGAGATATTTAAATTTATTGCAAGAAGGAGACCTTATGTGTTGCCTCCCCCCATTGATATCATGCAGATCAAATTTTAATCTATTTATAGTCTCTCTTAAGATTATAATGCAGCATTTCTGAGTGTTATGATTAGAGGATAAAGCTATAATGCCTATGTTAATACTATAATACACTATGCTTCTATCTGCAGAGGACCTAAGAAAAATTTTAACAGCAAGAGTTAATATATCCATGGATTTAAGAAATTCTTTTCAAGTGTATTTATATATAAAATTATTTTATGTACAAAAACATAAATAATGATTAAATAACTAATTAATACTGACCTTGTTTTGTAGCTAATAACACTTACAAAGCTAAGAAATTAATTTCTAGGTTGGTATTTTAGCATTCTTAAAAGAGATAAAATTCCAAATTGATGTTTTAGCATCAAAACAATCAATTAATGAAATACAGTTGTTCCTGTTAACTCTGTTTTTTCTGCAGTTAGAATTTGTGAACAAGTTAAAATGATTCTCAAATATATACTAAAAAAATACCTTTTTGAAGTCATAGATCTTTTCATACCATGACTCTTGCAATGCCTATAGATCTCTTTAAAATTTTAAGTGAGAAATTTGTGTTTTAATTTTAAATTCCACTGACCAAGCAACTTTCCTCGAATTGTTTCTGTTTATGTAAATATGTACAAAAATACATTAACCAACCTGTCCAGAAACTTTCTTGTATATTTGTCAATTGATAGAAATAAGGTGTTTTACACTGATCTATACTGATATTTGACTCATTTATTGCCTTTTATAACAGTGAAAAATTGTTTAGATGAGTGCATTTAAGTGAAGAGTAATCCTGATTTAAATGCTTGTTTGATAAAAAAGAAAAATTAGTTCTTCTGCAGCCTAGACAGATGGGGGCACAGCCTCAAACGACTTAGCTCTGTACTCTGGCATTAAGAAGCTCTAATTCCATTTTCAGAAAAAAATAAGTCTTCAAGTTATTATATCCAATATAAACATCCATCTGTAGTACTTTATATATAAATTATTACTCTGAAAAGAACTGGAATTAAGATTTCAAGTTGCTTGAACAGAATCTCATTTCCTTGAAATACAGTAGGAGCAGTATTTCAAGGAAATGAGATTCATCTTCGTGCTGAGGCTGAGGACTCGAATGCCAGAGAGCTTAGCTGCCTGCTGAACGGCAGTGATCGTTATATAGGTATGAAGTATTAAAGGGAGGCACATGTTCTTGCAGTAAAAAAAAAAAAAAGGCTTCTTTTAATACCTCTTTCCTACTCAGTATTATTAACCTCAAATAACTCAATACGGATTTCTCCTTTCTAGCCATAAGAAGTTTCAAAGGTCTTCCTTAATTTCAGCAGAGCATACAAAGCATTATATGTCGCACATGTTTTCTCTCTCTAAAACACTATCATCTATAAACATTGTAAAGAATACATATTTTATGTTTAATCTAAAGTGTTTACATATTTTATTGCATTTTGGAGCCTGCCTCTAATTCTTTGTCATACCCAAATTTAAAGATGGAAAATTTGTTTAGAAATCACAATTCTCTTTAGAAGAAAGGAAGTAAACATGGCTCACTTCAGCTTTGTTTAGTTTTTCTCAACAGCTTCAAGACAGTCATGTGAAATCCCCCAAATGGGTGACATGCTTTACCTTTCCATGTTAATTCGTGGTTTAGATCACGTGGGCAGTCTGTCCCAGAAAGCATCTGGGCATCTCCCTGACAGCCTGGCCTGATTCCTGCTCTTATTGTCATCCATCTTGGACATAGAAGGAGATACATAAATCTGACACATTAAAAAATTCTAAGAAATGTACTTTTACCAAAGTAATTCTCTGCCTTTAGTCATCAGAAACATTTGAGAGTGTTGGAGCTTACTTTATGTGTTCTACAGTAAACTTTATTATCAAGTGCAATGAAGTCAAAAAATTAAATTACACATGTAGTTTTCTTCCCATAGTTTTAACCTAGCACTTACCATTACCAAAGTCTTTTAACTGTAGCTAATAAGAGCACTGCAAGTGTTTGTTTGGATCCTAGTTCTCTGGCTTGCCATTTGACTCATTTGCAAAGATAACCAATATAAAATACTACAACCACTGTTGAATTCTTGTTACTTTGTTCAGTGAAACTCTGTGTCACTTCTAATGGTTTTTTAAATATTTTTTCAAATTCTTTTAAAATAAGAAAAACATTTTGTTTTCAAGTTATAAATACTGTAGTTTCTAAATCAAATTATAATATGACAGTGGAATACTTATATTTCTTAAAATTTGTCTTAATATGTAGTATGACTCAAATCATTTGTTTTTTAAAGTAATATGCCTGAAAGATCAGATACTAAACTTGAAATAAGGTATTCTAGTTAAAATCTGTGTTGTGCATCACGTAAGCTTAGTGACTAGAACATTTACCAGACTGACTATATTTCAGTTTTCTTTTGAGTAAAATATAAACATTTGTACATATGTCACAAGATTAGTGTGGCAAAAGTTAACACAGTAGAAATGACTCATGAAGAATTTACACATACACACATAATACGAACTACTAGTTCTCATATTTCCATGTTTAAAATAGCTCATGGATAACTATCTACACTACTGAACTCCTGGAGGATCATCCAAAAGATACTACATCTATAAAATATCATGGCCCAGCGAGATAGCTCAGTGCACCAAGTGCCTGCTTAGGCAAGCGCAGGGACCAGGTTCGATCTCGGCATGACATGCGGCTCTGGCCCCACTCGCACTCCCTAGAGCCTGGCCATGGAGGCTGGATGAGGTGGCACATGCCTGGAATCCCAAAGCAATGGGCAGGGTGAAAACAGGAGGATCATTATGAGTATGAAGTGTACAGTAAGACCTTGTACTGAAAGGGAGAGGGAGATAGAGAGACAGAGAGAGATTGGAAGCTAGAAAACTAATCATACTATACATAATCATGTAATATGTGTCTGTCTTTATAAACTTTTTTTTTTTTTTTGGCAGAACTGGGGATTGAACTCAGGCCCTTGCACTTGTCGGGGAAGTGCTTATTCTACTGAGCCATCTCCTTGGCCCTCTAAACTTATTAAATGCTAATTTTCTGAATTTTACTTCATTGTTTGATGTCAGAGTTATTACAGTTGAATGCTAGCAATAATCAGAGGAAGTTTAATTATGATAGTGCTAAACAGAAATACCAAGTATGTGAGACAGATAACTGCCAATTGTATTTGGAGAAATAAGGACATTAAATATTAAGTCCACTTTTAACTTCAACACACTGTGGATTCCCATGATTATTGATTGCAGGCTATGGTTCTACTTGAAAAATTTGGAAAATACAATTTTGAGGAAATTAGTGACTTGTGCAAGACTATTACAGATTACATCTGAAAAAAATGTCAATCACACATATAAACAAACTTCTATGAAATCATTTAAAGTTACAAAATAAAGTTACTTTTAATGATATAACATATTTAAATTAACATATATGGAAAAAATTAATACCTACATTAATCATTTAAAATTCTTAAGTGTTTTACATATTTTTTACTGTGTCTGAAATTGTACATCCATTTTACACATAACTCATTGACAATTTTTAACTTGTACTGACATTTTGAAAACGTTGATTCCTTCACCTGTTTTGCAAACTATGCTTTAACTCTTGTAGGTAATTTAAAAATTCATAAATGTTGTGATGTAAATACTTCCAATTTTCTTTTATCTTTATTACTTTGGTAATTTTTTACATCTTCCCTATAAACTACATCATTAGGAAACTTTCTCTTTAATTTCTTAAACAATTGTCCATATTTATGTTTAAGAAATAAGTTTTTAAATATTATAAATTAATTAGCATTTAAATTTGCTTAGTAATCATGATTTATACAAGTATCAACAACCTTGGTTGAATAAAAATTTCAAGCAAAAACATTATGATATTATGTAGTACATGAAAATCTCATTCAATCTCAGTTCATAGTTAGCACATGGATCAGTGATGGGTATATATGTATATGAGAACTAAAACAAGAATAACAGATGTACATTGTAGTGAAATAGTAACATCTAGCATAATGCAATAGTTACAATGAAACTGAGTCATATTAAAATTATAAAATGATACATGTATTTTCAGGTTTTAAACGGAGTTTAAATTAACATTCAATTTTTCAATTGAATAAGTCACATTTCAACTCATTAGCTATATGGAGTGCCTGGTTATACCTGTGGCAGGGCAGTGACAGATCATTTGAACCAATATCTTTCAGAAGATGAAATTCATGTTGATTACACCATATCACACTAAATAAATTGGAATAAAAATCCAGATATTAGTGTTTGCATCAAAGTGAAATGGAAACATTTAATACTTGTAATAAGAATTATATAGAGTATCTGATATTTACAACATTTTAGAAAAGATAACCTTAAAATAATAAAAAAAAAATCCTTGGGCTTAGAATCATGGTATGAGGAGATTAATGATAACAAGTAAAATATGTGATTCTGTAACAGTGATAAAATGACTTGATTCATATACAATATATTTATTTTTAAAGGCTCAAAACCATTGCATTGTTCTGTATACGTATGAATATATCCCTTTTCTAGGGGCCATAAAATTAAGTTGCCTGTTCTCTATCTTAATACTTTGTGAATTTAAATCTAATCATATTTTCACTCATGCTGTTTGATTCTGAAAATGTTGATCTTGATATGGATGATAGTTTTAAGACAATAATTTGTTTAGGAAAGAAAGGATTTAATTAATCCGTGACAAAACATTTGTATCTTTAATGTTCTGGTTGTCTCCTTGGAATTTTTTATGCTTTTGTGGCAACATTATTGGCATTTTTTCCTCTCCAGATTCAGAAACATAAATTTTAAGAAAGGCCAACTGGCTTACTTGCACAGTACTGATTCTAAATAAATTATGGTTTTGTAGTCCTATAAAAAGCTAATAATATACTAAACAAATATTTAACAGTTGGGTTATTCTTAAGACTTCACTAGTATATTGATTTCAAGCCAGCAGAATCTCTAAACAAAAACATGTCAAACTGCATGTTGAAAATAAATTTCAACAAAATCCAGTATATTTGTTGAATCTTAATAATTCCCATTGTTTTTATAACATGATCTATATGAAGCAGCTTCATATTTCTCTATCTTTTAATATTTCTCTGTGAAAAGCCAACAATAGCACTGGGAACTCATCTACCATGATTAACGACAGAGGCAGTGGCCTTTGTGATATGATGCTGTACTACTAATGGAAGTTTTCAAGGTCACTATTTTCCTCTGAAAAGTTCAAAGGAAGTTAAATATTCATGAAACACGACTTGATTTTATGAGAAGTGCCATACATGTTGTTTTATGACAGCCAGTTTTAATGAAAAGAAAGGCATAGACTTTTCATCTAAGTACTTGACATCCAGTTCATCTGGGAATGTTCCTTTTGAAAGTCTTCATGATTGAGAAAAAGAAGCAGGTATTCTCTAAGTATCCTTATTTGGCAACATTATTTTCTTTACTAGAAGTATTTATAAATCTCAGAAATTGCTTGACCTATCTAAATGAGGTCTCTTACTGTCAGGTGTCTTCATCAAAACATGCTTTTGGGCTTTAAGAGTCAACTCAGCCAATGCCTTTGTTTTCATAGCAAACTTATAAATCATGTCTGTAGAAAAGATTTGTTTTGAATGGGAAATATTTTGATCTCAGGTTTTACTAAGCAGAAATTTAAAAGGACCTGAAAATGAAAACAAAGAATATTTCATGAAAGTTAAATCTTGTTCATCTATACTAGAAAGAAAGATGAAGGAAAAGAAGAAAGTGAGTGAGAGAGAAACACTTCTGTATTGTTCGTCACAAAATCTCATGTCTCAACTTTGTTTATTTGGTACTCTTGGCTACTTTTGAGTACAGTAATACCTCTGCTCAGGAATGCTTCTGTTTGTGAGCCACTCAGTTCAAGAACAGGGACTTTTGGAAAAATCTTGCTTCTGTTTGAGAACTCCACATCTGGTGATGAATAGCACAGTTGCCATCAACAGGCAGGAACGCAAAGGCTACCATCTTCCTCAGAATTGTATCATGAACTAAGTTCATGAATGGAGGTGCCACTGTACAATTGCAATATAAAACAATATTATTGGTGCAATAAAGTATGATAAAATTCAAAGAGAAGCACAGAAGAGGAAGGATCAAAATTATTTGTGTAATAAAATAAAGAATTTATGCTTATTTTGATACTAACGACAGCCACTAAAATCTAAGTAGAATGAAATAGTGTGTCATGACTGCTGGCAACATGATGGAAGGTTAGGGTGCAATTTTAGACCAAAACTCACTTTCATGAATGAATTGACTCTTTTGTATGAATCCTACCAATGAGGAACTTCTTCAAATAGCAAGTGTTTTGGAATTTTGGCTACTAGTATCAGGAATGTGATCTTTCATACTTTAAACAATTTAAACTCCCTAGGAGGTATGATGAAAGCATTGTGTATATAGTCACAGAGTACTGTGTATGTAATGTATAAATGGAGTAGACATACATGTTTCGCTAAAAAAAGCTAGGGTAGGACTATTTAACCTGAAATAGTGCAAAGAATGAGCAAACCCATCATTATAATATATATTTGCTACATATAAGACCAAGCATCAGCATGTAAAGTACACTCATGGAAATAATTTTGCCTGCTCTGAACTAGATGACTACCATGGATGAATCTTAAAAAAATAGCTAAGTCATAGTAAGGAAATAATTATAAATTCAAAGAATGAATGTATTATCTAGGTCTGGGGAGATAGCTCAGTGGCATCAGCACCTGCGTGGCAAGTGCAGCTTTGATCCCTGGGACGACAAAAAAATAAATAAACAAATAACATGCAATAGTTGAAAATGATGGTAATTCATGTATTATTTTTACATTTCTAAGAAAATTAAGCAATGGGTGTAGATTTGATTTTCTTATTGCTTTCTGGTTGAAAGTTGATGATGAAGTTACCCAACATACAAAAACTTCTTTAACACTCTTCATTTTATTTTCGATGATTACATGGAAATTACAGAAAACTAAACTATGTACAGATAAAGAGGCATGACCTGTATATCACAAAAGCATTTTGTTATACTAGCATATGACAATTGTTAATAACTAGCAGCCAAATATATGATATATGATATATTATATGTTATTAATTATATGTGTTATATATGTGTAAGGCATAATAAAAAATATGATTGATGTTTAAATGAAATGATTATTCTAGTAAGGGAGGCATCAGGTGTGGTAAGTGTGGTAAGCAGAGAAATCTTCTTTGAGTGTTGTTATCACAACACTGTGGTATAGCAATGCAAGGAAGACAAGAGGAGGGGAAGTGGATTTCCTGGACCCAGGAAGGATCAGAGGCACAAACTGAAGCCCACAGAGAAATAGAAGGGACAAACTTCAATGAAGAGAAGGCAGGAAGTCAGCAGCCCCTTCTTCCAGAGACAAGACTTACTGTATAAGAGGAGCAGTTCAAACTTGCAGATGCCTGGTGGCTGCTAGTGGTCTCAGAGGCCTTCAGAGAGGGACACGCTGGGCAGAGGCCTTCAGAGAGGGACACAGCTGGGCAGAGTGGACCTGAAGGACTCTGGTGGCTGCGGATGGGTGCTGAGGGCTCAGTTGACCCCTATGGGAGAGAATGATTGACCGAGAGCCATCCTGGAGAGGGGCCAGCTGAACTAAAAACCAGGGCTGCTGCTGGCTCTATTTAGTGAGTCCCAGCTGGGCTAAGGCCCAGCGCAGGTGTGCAGGCCAAATGAGTCTTATTGCAGCCAGAAGATGAAAACTTGCTGAAGTTATTCATTAACTTGCCTAAAAACTATGACTGGCTTTCTGGGATAATTCAACACAGACTGGGACTCTGTCAGTATATGTTGTCTACCAGTGAAAGCAGAGAAAAACTTCAAAATGGGCTTTTTTTTTTATCACTCTCTTACTTTTTTTTTCCCAGTGGTGTTTTTGTTTCTTTTCTTTGTCCCTCATTGTTTGATCTTGTTTGTATGTGAGTGTAAATTTGGATTCTAGCCATCTTTGTGGTTGTGGTTGTGTTCTATGGTTCATTTTATCTATTTTTTTCTCTCTTTCACTCTAGTCTTCTGCACGACTTTAACCAAAGTTTGCATGATCCTCCTTTGTCTTCCTGCCTTCTAATCTCTTCTGCTTCTTCTACCTCTTTAACTTTCTCATTAACTCTTTCTTATTTTAACACCTGAGGGCAATATTGACAAATGAAAAGCTTACTGAATGCATATAATTTTCTGCTCTGTTGTAGATTTTGTTATATAACTGCACATCTATTTCACGTGGTTAAAGATGGCAAATTAATGGTTACCTCAGTTTGTCATTGTATAAGCTGTAATTGTTGCTATTGCTATTGCTCAGTATATTACAATAGCCAAAGTGACATAACTGTTTCGCTTTCTTTCTTTCTTTGTTTCTTTCTTTCTTTTTGCAGTATCAAGGATTGAATTTAGCAGTTATGTATTCTACTGAGCCATCTCCCCGGCCCGATATAACTGTTTTAAACAGCTATTCTTCATGATATTCCAACACTGATTGACAAAGGGTCATGGGAAATATTGTGGCACAATGCCAAAGAATCAGAGGCTGGGCCAAACAGGCAGCAACCTTTTTGGAAGATACCTTAGGGAAGTAGTCATTTGATACTTGATTTCAGATCAAGGTAATACTTGCTACAAGGAATGAATTTAGGGCCGGCCAAATAGCTCAGTGGATTAAAGTGCCTTCAGGCAAATGCAGGGGCCTGCTGTGCTGGCAATTGAGACTGCCTAAATACTGGCAATGAAGCAACCCATGACAGGTGATTTACAATCATCCCCCAAGGAATTAAACTAGAAACAAAGAAAAGAAAATGAGAAGACAATTAAGCTAGATGCAAATCCAGACACTCAATTCTCTAAAGGCAGAAGAAATGAAGAGATTACTAGATGAATATGAATTACAAAAGCTGAATCAAGAAAATTTAGGTCTGAAGAGCTGGTTCAGCAGAATAAGTGCCTGCAAGGCAAGCACAGCATCCTGAGTTCAAACCCTGGTACCACAAAAAAAAAAAAAAAAAAAAAAAAGACCAAAAGGATGAGTATCTGAAGTGAAAGAGTAATTATTTAGGGCAGGCCAAGTAGCTCAGCAGATTAAAGCATCTGCTTAGGCAGACATGTGGGCAGGGTGTTGGATCCTGAAGTGAAGGTCCTGCCCCCGAGGCTCCCTGAGTTGGCAATTGAGACTGGATATGGTGGTGCATGGGTGTAATCCCAGCCCTTAGAAGGAGGATCACTACAAGCCAGATCTATGCACTGAGACCCTTTAGACCCTATCCTAAAATACAGAAAAAAAGAAAAGAAAATTTAAAATAAGTAAACATCAATCAATGTAACAAAAGATGTAGCTGAAAACCTACCTATAAAGAAAACCCAGGCCTTGAAAGATTCATGCTGAGTTCTACAACAAATTTAGAGGAGATTTAACACTACTAATTCTCAAAGCCCTTAATGAAACTGAACAGGAAGTACCTTTTTTTTTTTTTTTTTTTGTATTTTAGGGAAGGATCTGCAGGGTGTTCAGGACCAGACTACTATATTAGATTCTTAGCAATCCGACTGTTTACAGATGCCCAAGAGCTGGGATTACAGGCATGTGCCACCACGGCCGGTCTCAATTGCCATCTCAGCGAGCCAAAGGGGTGGAGATAGCACAATAGGCCAGGGAATTGAAACCCTGGCCCTGCATCTGCTTTAAGGCTCTTTCTTTCTTTCTTTCTTTCTTTCTTTCTTTCTTTCTTTCTTTCTTTCTTTCTTTCTTTCTTTTTTGGAGGAGCTCAGTAATTTGTCTTTATTGTGCACTGGTATTTTGTTCTAATTCTTTACATCATAGTTCTATTTTTTTATTTTTTATTTTATTGAAGTACAAATGTCAATCAGACAGTTTCAAGACACCTTAACCATACAGATTCGATAAATTAATACATTGCAAACTGTTTTCATAACGTTTTGGTATTGTACAAGGTGCATACATGACATTTTATTTACAGATATTATTTTAGCAGATATCTCTTATCAGTGAATTAAGAGTATAGCTGCTTACTTATCCTATTTTTTTATACCTGAATTATATCAAAAATTCAATAATTATTTACCTAGACAAGTCAGAGTTGGAGAAATAGAAGAGCCACAAGGCCAGCCAACCTTTTGGCCCTAGCCTTTCAAGGTCAGCGAAGACTCAGGACATAGGAGAACCTGTACTGCAACATCATGAAACTCAGGTGAGCTCCAAATTTTCTGAACAAGGAGACTATGGAGCCACAGAGGAAAGAGATTGAAGTTCTAAAGTGTGCCTGGGGAGAGTCACATGAAGAGAAAACTTTCTCTCAAGCTCTCACAGAGAGCAATCTGGGCAAGCATTGGCCGTGACTCATCCACATGGATGACACAGACAAAGGATCTATAGAATAATGTACAGGACTACAAGATAAACCCTGAGAGGACTTCAATGACCACATAGGAAATATAAAGTTCTTGTGTTGGTATATAAATCTTGATCTACCTAGGTCTTAACCATCCAGCAGAAAAGTATAAAAAGGAAGTATACATCGTGAGCCCATAATATTAAGCTGAGCTGTAAATGGCGATGGTCGACAATTTCTTTGAATAACTCACTATGGTTGTAGAATGCTGGACTGTGTTGGATTGTGGTGTCGAGTTCAAGCACCTAAGTTAATTGAATGTCAATGGAGTGCCCACTTTTGACAGGTGCAGACAAAGGAAGGGTTGTAGAAAGAAAAAATCATGATGTGTGTGTATAGACAGTACAGTTGGGATAGATAACGCTGTGCTTCTACATAATTCTATGAAAGGCAAGATCTGCACTAATGGTGGTTGGACAGGATATTATGTTGGCTTTTAGTACTAAGGCTCTTTAATCTGCTGAAGTATTTGGCTGACCCTAAATTCTTTCCTGGTACCAAGCATTACCTTGATCCCACAACTGAAGAAGGAACCAGCAAAGAAAGAGAACTAAAGGCCAATCTCCCCAGTGAATATAGATATAAAAATGCTCAGTAATATATTGGTAAATAATACAGCAAATTGTCAAGAAGATTTTACATCATGACCAAGAGGGATTCATTCAGGAATGAAAGGATGGTTCAACATAAACAAATTAACCTACACCATATCAACAGAGCCAAAGGCAAAAATCACATGATCAAAATTGATGCGTAGAAAGTTTTTAACAAGGTCTAACATCCATTCATGATGATAACCCTGCAGAAAAGTAGGATAGATGGCTTTTATTTCAACTTTTAGAAAAGCCATTTATGACAAACCAACAGTCACCATCACATTAAATGGACTAAATGAAAGTTTCCACTCTGAAATCAGAAACAAGCTAATGATGTCAACTGTTTAAAATTCTGTTCAGCCGGGCGTGGTGGCACACGCCTGTAATCCCAGCACTTGGGAGGCTGAGGCAGGAGGATTGTTGTGAGTTCAAGACCAGCCTGAGCTTCAAAGTGAACTTAAGGCCAGCCTGAACTGCACAGTGAGACCCTGTCTCAAAAAGACAAAATAAAGCCAGGCATGGTGGCGCATGCCTGTAATCCCAGCACTCGGGAGGCTG
>PVKA01007681.1:0-45764 GCA_004027165.1 Ctenomys sociabilis
GATATAATTCAGGTATAAAAAATAAGATAAGTAAGCAGCTACACTCTTAATTCACTGATAAGAGACATCTGCTAAAATAATATCTGTAAATATAATATCATGTATGCACCTTGTACAATACCAAAACATTATGAAAACAGTTTGCAATGTATTAATTCATCGAATCTGTATGGTTAAGGTGTCTTGAAACTGTCTGATTGACATTTGTAGTTCAATAAAATAAAACAAATAAAAATTTAAAAAAATGATTACACTAGTATTTAGATTTCTTTTTTTAATCAGTACTTGTCTTAAGGAGAAAAGAAAAACAGTCTAGTACCTAATATAATAAGTACTTAAAAGTAATTCAGTGCACCCTCATCCACTTATTCAACAGATGTGACAGCACTAAGCTTCTGATTCATCCCTAAATTAAAAATGACCATGAAAGCAAACACTGTGAAGCCACTGAGGACACCAGAGCGGCCACAATATTATAACTAAAGAAATGCATGCAAGAGTACTTCTAGAACTTCTTCACAAAATAGTAAGAACAAAGAAAGCTAAAATCCCAGATGAAATGAAATCAACAAGCTAGTTATCAGATAAACAACAAAAGAATATGACATAAGACAGAAGCAAAGTAGTCAGTAAGAAAGAAAGTGATAACAAATGATTAACACATCTCAGTAAAATCTCTCAATGTTAGTGGCCTCCACTCTCCAATTAGAAGAGACACATTAGTGGCTTGGATAAAAAAAAAAAAAGTCATGTAATCCCAAAAGGCATTAGTAGAGTAAATTCCAAGGATGGAAAACAATATTTCATTCACCAGGTGACTGAAAATAAACAGGAGCATTGATTTTAATCTCAGACATAGAAAACTTCAAGATAAAACTAGTAGAAAAGACAGAGAGTTAATATATGCTAGCTATGGTATCAGTCCAACAAGAACAGATATCATTTATAAATATGTGTACATTAAATACTGGAGTACCTTTCTTTTCTTCTTAAGACAAATACTGCTTAACAAAAAGGTTCTACTAAATACTAATGCAATCATGATGGAAGATTTAAGTACTTCACTTTAAAGAGATAGATAAGAAAACTAATCAATAATTATTAGAAGTGAACTACATCGTAGAACATACAGGTTTAGTAGATATCCATGGAGTATTCCACCTTATTACAAAAGAGGACATATTCGTTTTCTGCAGCACATGCTATTTTTTCCAAAATAGAGCACATACTAATTTATAAAGCCTATTTAAAAATATACAAAAGGATTAAATTGACCCATGTGTGCTATCAAGCCACTGTTCAATGACATTAGAAATTAATAACCGAAAAAGTGGAAACACATGGACAATTAATAACATTTCCTGAACAACCAATGGATGACTGAAGACATTGGGGAAGAAATTTAGACATTTCTAGAAGTTCATGACAATGCCTGGATTGTAATCATACAAATTAGAGCAAAATCAATGAAAGTTTCCAATCAAGGAGATTATGGAACCAAAGAGGAATGTGATCGATGATCTATAGTGTGCCTAAGGGGAGTCACATGGAGAGAAAACTTTCTCTCATGCTTCCACAGAGAGAAAATTGGTCAAGCAATGGCTGTCCCGCATCCGCATGGCTGACACTGACAAAGAATCTACAAGGTGTGGTACAGGATTACAGGATAAACCCTGAGGGGACTTGATTGACCGCATCAGACTCAAAAGTTACATATTTTGTTACGTAGGTCTTGCTTTATCTTGGTCTTAACCATCCAGCAGAAAAGTATAAAAACAAGGTATATAAAATAAGGTCATAATAATAAGCTGAGCCATAAATGGCTCTAGTCAACAACTTCTTCGGATAACCAACTATTATTGTGGACTGCAGGTCTGTGTTGGATTTTTTTGCTGAATTCAAGCACTTATAACTGAAGGACAATAGAATACCCATCTTTGACAGGACTAAACAAAAAAAGGGAATACAAAGAAAGAATGAGTCTGTGTTTATATAAACAGTAGTTAGGATAAATATGCAGTACTTTTGCGTAATTCTATAAGAAAGATTTGCACTGATAGTGTTTAGACAGGATATCTTGTCTGCTTCTTGTACTAAGGATAACCACTCAGAAGATAACAATATAAAAAGTATTAATTATTGAAACTGTACTATAATTCAGCTTTAAAAAAGATAGGTATACAGCTACATTCTCTTAATTCATTGATTAGAAGCATCTGCTCTAATAGTGTTTATAAATAGAATATCATGTCTCTACCTTGTACAACAAAAAGTCACTACGAAAACAATGTGAAATGTATTAATTGTTGAATCCGTTCTACTAATTTGATTTGAAACTCTCTCATTGATTTTGTTCTTCAATAATATAAAATAAATTGAGATTATAAAATTAGTACACTATGTCGAAGAACTGATTCTCTGAAAGAATAAGCAAAGTGTATGAACCCTTAGTCAAATTCATCAAGAGAAAATGTGAAGACTCATCAGAATAATTAGAAATGAAAAAGGTACAATCAAACTAGACACTGTTGGAATTTGGAAGATAGTAAGGAGGATGAAAACTTGCATTCCAATACATTGAAAAAAAATTGAAGAAAAGGAAAAATTCCTAGACTCATAAATAACCAAAGTTGATCCAAGTGGGGATGGGGGTGTGGGAGGGGAACCTAAAAGCTAAATAACAAGCAATGAATTTGAGATAAATAAATAAATAATCTACACCAAAAGAAAAAATCTCAGGACCTGGTAGATTCGCTAATGAGTTCTAAAATCCAGTAAGGATATAATATCACTTATACTATACCAGGTCTTCAAAGAAATTGTAACTTATGGATTTCTCATAGATTAATTTATGGAAGCAAGCATCATTCTGATTCTGAACCAAGATAGACACAACTAAACAAAACCATAGGTTAATTTATTCCATGAACATAAATCCTCAACAAGATGTGAGCAAATAGCATGCAGCTTTTCAGTAAAAGTATTATACAGCATGACTAAATAATTTTCATTGCAGAGATGTAAGGATCATGCAACATAAGCAAATCAATAGAAGCAATACCTCAAATAAACATAACTAAAGTCATAGAACATACAGGTTTAGTAGATATCCATGGAGTATTCCATCTTATTACAAAAGAGGACATATTTGTTTTCTGCAGCACATGCTATTTTTTCCAAAATAGAGCACATACTAATTTATAAAGTATACCACATGGTCATATCGATGGATGCAGAAAAGGCTGTTAACAAAGTGCAGACCACTTCATGTATAAAATCTTGAGAAATACAAATATAGAGGAACCATAAATAAGTTTGATGAAATCTATTAGTAACAAAGCAATAGCAAATATCATATGAAATGATGAAAAACTAAAAGTATTCCCTTGAAAACAGGAACTAGAATTCATTACACTGATTTTCTTCTCTTTCTTGCAGCACTGTGGATTGAGCTCGGAACCTGAGCTTACCAGGCAGGCACTTATGCTACTAAACTATATCCCAAGCCTCAAATTAATTTATTTTCTATACTTGATTATTCATATTCTTTTTCATGTTTTTGAATAAAACAAACATTACCTAAAACCATAAGAAAAGAAAAGACTGAGTACATAAAAATTGAGAAATAGGTACCGATTTTAAATAACCTGTCAAGGGCCTGCCAAATAGCTCAGTGGATAGAAGCACCTATAAGTAGATATAGTAGCTGGGGGTTCGATCACTAGGCCTGCTCTTCTGGCCCCACCCCCGGGGCACACTGATATGGCAATTAAGACTGTGTGTGGTGGCATGTACCTGCAATTTCAGCTCTTGAGTGGATGTAAATAGGCAGATCACTACAAGTAGGATCTAGTAGTGAGACCCTGAACACCCTACAGACACTCCCCTAAAATACAAAAGAAAATTAATAAAACATCAAAGTCATTTCTACAAATGAATGCTCCTATGTCACATGGTTTGAAAGGTGTCGCATGTAGGCATGCATTTTCTTTTCTCCTAGACCTGTCCCCAACTACACATAATTTTATATGGATAACCCATAGCTAACATTGCCCAGCCTGAAAAAGCTACTCTGGAACATCAGTTAAGTAAGAAGTAAATTCAGTGGTGTCTTCTGTAGAACACATAAAAGAAGTTACACATCCATAGATATTTTATACAAATTGTAAGGTGCTTGTTCAGCCCTCTTGCTGACCAATTGATATTCTGGACAAAAATCCAGGATGCAGGTAATGTTTCCACAACTACCTCTTTTTATATAAAATTGAAGCTAACTACAAGAGAAAGACTTTTTGTCAAGCTAAAAGTCATTCTTTATTACATCTCTTTTTTAAACTTTCACATGTAACTTAGTATCCAGTATATTTCTTATTTGTTTAGTTACCTAATTTCCACTTTGCAGTCCCCGCCCCGTCATGAAATGAAATTCTCAAGGGAAGAATCTGCTTTGCTTATTGCCTTGTATAGGTCTGGCACTCAGAACGTTTCTGACAAAAACTACTTGTTAAATTATGAAATGAATAAAAGATTTTCTCCAGGGTAATAATGGAGGAGGTCATTTTCCTCTCATAAGCAATGTGTAAAAAGGCCTGCAACAATGGCATTAATTGCTGTTTCCCATGTGCATAATCACTACTACATTTATATTATATTTTCAATACTCATTTTATGGTTGCACATGAAAATTAATAATAAAATTCAGGGACACTTGGTCTCAAGTTATTATGACATTTAACCTTACAGTTTGTCCAATTAGGATGATGAGGTACAGAAAACTATCTTATGAGCCCTGAAAATAATTTTATTTAGGCAAATAGAAGACAGTATTTAGGTGGCAGAAGTTTGAAAACAAAGTCTCACTTTTACAAAGCAAGCATTCTTATGGACATCTAACGTAAAGTGGCAAAACACAAATGGAGTGTACCGACAGCATTAATTGAGAGACCTCAGTATGTTCTTGGTGGTAGGAAGAGTGGAAACGCTGAGGAAATGTCTCCGTAGCTCCTCTGGTCCTATGTGAGATGTCAAGACAAGACAAACTCCTAGAGGAAGACTAGGGAATATGACAGGATTCTATTTCTCAGTACTCAGCCAACTATTTACTATTAAGTTTCACGTACATAACGGCTGATTCACCACCAACGTGTGCAAGAATCACTGCATCATTATTTATTCATGAATATGGGGTGTAAAGTCAGTGACTTGGGCTTTGTTCACTGTATAATTTTGACCCATATTTTTATTGATCTAAGTAAGCCTCAGGATCCTCATTCATGAAAGAATTGTTCTCTGCTGCTTTGGTTTAGTAAGGAAATTAAGGGTAATTTATATTAAAGACTCAGCCCTGACATACACTGCTTGAGAAGACTTCCAATTGTTGATGTTGTGATTAATAACTCTCTTCCAGGACATATTTGTGTTGAGGCCTGAAGCTGACCATTTGCATCATTCTGGGCAGCAGCAGAGAGTTCAAATTGGCACCGCTGGGCACGCTCCATTATTCACTGGGGTGTAGACTAATTTATGGCTCTCATAAAGAGAAGCTCCAATATAGCGTGCAAACTCACTCATTATAACTATTTCGTTTTCCAATTATTATTTCTTATGGCAGTTGCAGAAGGGATATGACTGACAATCTAAAGGTAAACACTGTTCATTAAAATAATTTGACACAGAATTGTTGCTTCATAGGATAAATCAAAGCCAAACTTTTTTGGCAGTGGCAGACTTTGGAAAGCAATTTCTTACTTACCAAGAGACTTCATATAATGGATATTGAATATTTCTGACTTAACTTCGTGATTCATTACTCTCAAAAAGAGGATACAATAATTGTACTTTATTAAAAACACAGAGCTTTTATATTATTTTGGTGATCACTATTATCATGATTGTAGGATATCTATTTCATGCAAAAACATCTTTTCAACTGAAAACAAATTTAAGTGAAATCTGATCAAAAGTTGTTTTTTTAAAACATGTAGTAGCATTTAATATATTTCTGCAAGAAATTTATGGAAGCAAAGTTTTATACTGTGGACCAAGAATGTCTCAAGCCTCACAGTTTTTTATTTCAAGTAATAAGGAGGAAATATTAATTGCTTTTAAATAATTCTAGACTTTAAAGAAGAAAAACAGTAATGATTAATGAAATGACTAGAATACTTCATTAACATGTCTAAAATAAGTGTGTCTCCTGAAGACATGCAATTAAAAGTGAATTTGCCACTGGAAAAATATAAAACACAATTAAAGGAAATGGGGTGACCATAAAAAAATGGTAAGAGCATTTAACTTTTTATTATTTTTTGTGCTATAAATGAAGGATAGCTGATATTAATATTTGGGAAAAACCTTTGTAGTTTGTTCAGTATAACTTAGATGGACATAGATGCATACAGATTAGCTATGCTCTCAGCATTTGACATGATTAGAGGCATTATCTGTGCAGTTGAATTGCAAGTATGGAAGCTTCTTAGTAGCAGAAGAGAGAATCCGTTATTTCAGCAGGTCCGTGCAGTCCCTGAGAGTTTCCTGAAGGACATGTCAAAAATGACACCCTTGGAAGACATTTGGGAAGCCTGAATTCCCTTGGCTTTGAAGCACTGTACCATGAAAAATGCACGGGGAGGGGAGGGGTATTTAAGCCCCTGACCTCTTCTCTGTGAGGACATTTTTGGTATTTCTACGAGTGGGTGTTTCAACAACTGTTGATGGAAACATGAATTTTCAATACATTCAGCTGGGAGAAACGAGATACTTTGACTGAGATATATTATCCTGTCCCGCTTTGTAGCAAAAAGGCTGTAAAGTGTTTCTGCAGGGTCAAGTGACAGACAAGTCATCAGCTAGTGGCAGGAAAAGCATTCATGCAGCAACATAATAGAGTGAACAGAATGTGAATGAGGCTGAAGTTAAGGATGACAAGAGAAAGAAAAAAGAAAGAAAGCAACAGTTCGTAAAGCAGAAGGTCTGGAGCCCTATGTGTGTGTGTGGCACCTGTTACAAAGGAAGAGATCCCTAACAATGTAGGTCTCATTATTAGACATAAAAGGTACACAGACATAGAGGCTAGGTGCCCTGGAAGGGTGCTGTACCTTAATTTGCTTTCCCTTAAAGAAGATCTAATAATTCACAAGTGCATCTTGAAAAATGAAGAAAATGTCCTGTTGGATTTTCTTCAGTATTTGCAAGAAATCTATGGTATTTCAAAGAGAGTTTCTGAGGCAGATCCTACTTGTTGATATGTCTGCTGCAGAGCTGGAACCTATAAGGCAGAAGTAGAAAACCTGACCTGTGCAGGCAGTAATGCCTATATTGGTCACCGAAGTGAAAATCCTTCATTAGCTTTTTCTACCTAGACTTTTCCACAATTTCTCATTTACACCTTTTTTTAGTTAGTAGGTGCTGCTATAACAAATCACCACAACCTCAGTGGCCAAAACAATTTAGTCATGCATTATTAATAGCTAGCATCTGTCCTAAGAAGTGCGTTGTTAGGTTATTTTGTGACTGTGTTTCTTTTTTGTATCAAAAGGCTGAATCAGGTGGTTGACCCATATCCTATAAATTTGTGTAAGGATACACTAATATCCTATGCCAGGACCTTGAACCATGCTGAGGAGGTACAGTGTGATGTGAGAAGCTGCTGCTTTCTATGCATGGTTTGCAGGAAAAATTTAGACAGCACAACAGTGGCAATTCATGATAAAGAGATCTACTGTAAATCCTGCTATGGTAAGAAGTGTGGACCAAAGGCTATGGATACGGCCCGTGTGCTGGCACTCTCAACAGGTACTGTGGCAAGCAACTGGGCATCAAGCCTGAGAGCATTCAAACTCACAGGCCTACAAGTCCAAACACTTCCAAATTTGCTCAGAAATTTGGAGGTGCTGAGAAGTCTTCCAGATGCAGGGATTCTGTATATGCTGCTGAGATCATTGGTGCTGGAAAGTCCTGGCACAAAAACTGTTTCTGATGTGCCAAGTGTAGTAAGAGTCTGGAATCAACAACTCTGACAGAAAAAGGGGGTGAAGTCTACTGTGAAGGATGTTACGCAAAGAACTCTGGGCCCAATGGATTTGGCTATGGCCAGGGAAGAGAAACCCTTGTCCATGCTCAGTAAAGGTGCCACTCAAAACTCAGCATCACACCGAGAATCTCTTCATAATGTAGACATAGATAGTTCTATTAACACTAAACTACTTGAAACTCTACAAGCATTCAATACTGTACATTACCCTGTATTTGGTTATGCAGAATAATTTGTATAAGAGAGCATTACATCCTTTCTCTTTAGTCAAAAGAATTTTCAAGAACCATTTCTTTTCCATTTTAAATAAAATCTTGGCTTAATTTAAAAGAAAAAAATAATAGATGTAGGATGTTGCAAGCCAGACATGGTATTTTATTTTATTTTATTTTATTTTATTTTATTTTATAAGTAAGTAGAAGTGCACTCTAAAATGCCATAATAAGAAACACACAGCATAGAAGTTATGTAAATTAGTAACAGTCATTTATTGCTTATACTCTGTATGGTACATAATTACATTATTATATTATCATTTGTGTGCTAATACAATAGGCTGAATTATATCAGGACTACCACAGACACAAGTATGATATTGTGCTATGACATTATCATTTCTGAACACGTGAGGCAAAATGTTACTAGAAAATTTAACTTTCCCAAGTTCATTCCAATCTTATGAGACCAGCATCATAACATGCATCCACTATCGTTGACCAAAACTTTATAATGTGACAGAAAACTCACAGTTTTCATACAGTTCTGGAGTCAGGGAAGTATAAGACCAAGGTGTAAGGAAATTCAGTGTCTGGCAAGGAAATATTTTTTGTTTTGAAGACAGCTATCTTATGACTGTAGTCACACATGGAAGAAAGGTATATTAATTTCGTTGTGTCTTTTCTTAGAAGGGCACTAACCAAATTCCTGAGGGTTCCACTCCCATGATTTAATTATTCCCAGTCACCAATTTTAAATACAGTCACATAGGAAATTACAACTTCATCACAGAATTTGGAAGGTTGAAAACACTGAGTTTGTCTCAGACTCTAGAAGTTTTGTTGGATATCTCACAAATGTGAAATCTATGGTGAGGATTCAGATTGTAAAGATTATGCACAAAGATATTTCAGGATCTTTTAAAAGAAATTGATATGACTGATCCCAAGTAGACAATGTATTGGTAATTGCTGAAGTGAGATGTAAAGATAAGTTTTCTTTTTACAGAGAATTGATTTTTAAAGGTAAAATTAGACTTCTTTATGTATGCTCTTCTGATTTTCAAAATAAGATTAGAAAAGTAACCAAGTGGCCCAGTTAACTTCCTATTTCTGTAACAAATACCTGACAAAACAAGGCTTCTATGAAACACATGTTTATTTTTGCTTACGCTTTCAGAAATTCTAGTTCATGATCAAATGATCCCACTTCTTTTCATCCAGTAGCTAGCCAGGCAGTGCACCAGAGCAGAGAGATGTAATGGGCAAGGCTGGCCACTCTCGGCCTGACAGAGAGGCAGAGGAGGTCAGTGCTCTTCTGAGGGCAGTCCCCCAACGAGGACCTCCTGCAAGGCCGCACATCTTAAAGACTCCACACCTGCCAACAAACGCAAGCTGCAGAGCAAACCTCGAATACATGTGCTTTTTGAGGACAGTTAAGATCCAAATGACAGCAGTAAGATATAGACAATGATGACTTTTTCTTGTGGTTATTGATGCTGTTTTCCAAAACTTCACACAATTAGAGCATTAGTCTGTTATTTTGTGTGAAGCTGTGAAAGTCTTTTATAACCCCACCTTTTCAAAAATGGTGGTGCAAGAAGTGTAGGTTTTGATTTTGTTTGAATAGCATACATCTAATTTGTAAAGAATATTATTGACGTATGAGGGAACAAACTACTTCATTTTAACTTTGAAAAAGATATTTCCAAGGTGATTTTCATAATGAAAATTCTATATTTATAACTGTAGATGTGCTACAAAATTCAAGCTGGCAACCAGGCTGCCAAAACTCTCACTAGTTTCATGAATAAGAAAGTTTACACAGATTTTCATTGATTTTTACACAGATAAATCTGTTTCAGGTGGAAAAAACATAGATAGATGACCTTTCATTTCAAAGTTAATATCAAGCACCAAATTCTATTTAAAAATTAAGAGATGGTCAAATACAATATCTGGTGGCAAAAGAAAATCAAATAATCTGCTGTTTTGGGTCTTTGATGTTTATAAATTTGGGGCAATTTCAGTTAGATAGTTATAGATTGTTTTATTTGGAAATCAACTTTAAAAATCTTTAAGAGACATATGCCCTTTAATGTGCCACAGTTGAATTTCTATTCATGGCCTTGGCAATGCCAGAGTCTCAGTACATTTTTGATGTGATTATCCATGCAAAATCTTCTTGTAAAGCATGTTGAATTTTTTTAATTTACCAAGTAGAATTTGATGATTGAGTGTCCAATTCACTTCATTTTTGAACCCATTCAGTCCTTCATATCATATCTAGAAATAGGAAAGATCCTTGAAACACAGAGTTCACTGAATGGACAATGAAAGCAATCTAATAGAATTTCTGATATATTTTATCTTTATTTTATTTTATTGAAGAACAAATGTCAATGAGACAGTTTCAAATCAAATTATTAGGGCAAATTCAATAATTAATACACAGCATATTGTCTTCATAGTGATTTTTTGTTGTATGAAGCACATACATGATATTTTATATAAAAATACTATTAGGACAGATGTCTTTAATCAATGAATTAAGAGAAAGTAGCTTTATACCTATCTTTTTTAAAGCTGAATTATAGTACAGTTTCAATAATTAATACTTTTTATATTGTTATCTTCTGAGTGGTTATCCCTAGTACAAGAAGCAGACAGTATATCCTGCATAAACACTTATTAGTGCAAATCTTTCTTCTCATAGAATTACGTGAAAGACGTGAAAGTACTGCATATTTATCCTAACTATACTGTTTACACAAATGCAAAATGGTTCTTCCTTTGTGTCCTCCCTTTTTTTGTTTAGTCCTGTCAAAGATTGGTATTCTATTGTCATTCAATTATTATATGTGCTTGAATTCAGCAAAAAAATCCAACACAGACCAGCAGTCCACAATAATAGTCGGTTATCAAAAGAAGTTGTTGACTAGAGCCATTTACAACTCATTTTGTTATTATGGCCTTATTTTATATACCTCATTTATATACCTTTCTGCTGGATGGTTAAGACCAAGATAAAACGAGACCTACATAACAGAAAGGTAACTTTTAAATCTGATGAAGTCAGTCAAGTCCCCTCATGGTTTATCCTGTAACCTTGTACCTCACTTTGTTTTTTGTTTTTTTTTTCTTTTCTTTTAAATTTATTAAATTGAAGAACAAATAGCAATGAGACAGTTTCAAGACAAATTAACAGGACAGATTCATAAATTAATACACTGCAAACTGTTTTCGTAATGTTTTGGTATTGTACAAGGTGCATACATGATATTATACTTACAGACATTATTATAAGCAGATGTCTCTAATTGGTGAATTAAGAGAGTTTACTTATCTTATTTATTATACCTGAATTATATTACAGATTCAATAATTAAGAAGTCAAAAGAAGAAATACAAATAGAAATGTACAACAAAAACTAAAAAAAAATTGAGTCAGATAGGGCAAACTGAACGGCATATGCTGCAGCGTACTAATCACCTTTTCTTCTGGATGTTTAACAACCTTAGTTCACAGATCAAAATTGGAGATTAGTACCCTGCAAAATATTCAGTTCAGTTTACCCTAACTATCTGACCAACTTCTTTTTAGTTGTTGTTATACCTTTCTATTTATATTTCTTCTTTTGATTTCTTACACTAGGGAAACTATATGATATTTGTACATATGTGTTCAGTTTATTTCAATTATGAGTATATGTTCAAGTGACATACACTTAAAAATAAATGCTTCAAGTTTATAATTCTTTATAGCTTAGTCGTATGTCATTGCATAAAAATACCACTTCTTTTTCAACCACTCCTCATGTTATAGGCATCTTGGTTGTTTCCAAGATTTTACTATCATATATTGTGCTGCTATAATCATAGGTACATATATATCACTATGATATGATGTTTTCAGTTCCTCTGGGAAAATTCTGAGTAGGGGGATAACTGGCTTGAATGGGATTTACAGACTGAGTTTTTTGAGGAGTCTCCACACTGATCTCCACAATGATTGCACCAGTTCACCTTCCCCCCAGCAGTGGAGAAGGGTTCCCTTTTCCCCACATCCTCTCCAACATTTGTTGTTGGTTGATTTCTTTATGATAGCCATTTTTTGCTGGAGTGAGATGGTATCTCAGTGTTGTTTTAACTTGCGTTTCATGGATGGCTAGCCATGTGGAGCATTTTTTCAAACATTTATTCGCTCCTTTAATTTTATCATCTGAGAAGTATATATTCATCTCATATGACCATTTCTGAATTGGGTCTTTAAATTTGGAAGCCCTAATGTGTCTTAGTCCTTTATAAATTCTAGAGAGCAGACCTTTGACTGAGTGCTTATTAGTAAAGACTTTCTCGAAATTTGTGGGTTGTCTTTTCACTTTGTTGATAATTTCTTTTGACGTGCAAAATTTGTCAATATGAGTTGATCCCAATTGTTACTTCTTTCAAGTGTTTGCAGTGTGAATACATGTTTGGAATTTACTGCAGCTTGTAATTTACTCCATTGATCCTCAGGTCTATTTCGATGTCAATACTAGGTTAATTTTATCACAGTACCTTTGTGGTATAATGTCAAGTCTTGCATTGTGATGCTTCCTGCCTTGTTTGTTGGCCAGGATTGCCTTTGCTATACTAAGTCTTTTCCAAACAGCTTGCCCCTATGTTTTCAAGAGTTCCTCCTACTTTCTCTTCCAGGAGATTGAGCATTTCTGTTTTAAAGTTTAGATCTTTAATCCATTTTGACATTAGGTTAGTACATGGTGATAGAACAGGGTCAAGTTTTAGTTTTCGGCACATAGAAAACCAGTTTTTCCAGCACCATTTGTCAAACAAGCTATCTTTCTTCCAGTAAGCTTGTTTGACCCCTTTGTTGAAGATCAGGTGACTGAGTGTGTTTGCAGAGGCCTCTGCAACTTGTAATTTACTCCATTGATTCTCAGGTCTATTTCGATGCCAATACGAGGTTAATTTTATCATAGTAGCTTTGTAGTATAATGTCAAGTCAGGCATTGTGATGCTTCCTGCCTTGTCTTTGTTGGCCAAGATTGCCTTTGCTATACTAAGTCTTTTCCAAACAGTTTGCAATGTATTAATTTATTGAATCTGTCCTGTTAATTTCTCTTGAAATTGTCTCACTGCTATTTGTACTTCAATAAAATAAAAACATAAATAAATAAATTTTAGGAATGATTTCTCTATGTCTTGGAGGCATATTGATGGCAGTTTAATAGGGACTAATTTAATTTGCACAGCAATTTTGGGAGTATTGCCGTTTTCACAAAGATGTTGGTTCTTCCTATCCAGGAGCAGGGAATATCTCCATTTTCTGAAATCTTCTATGATCCAATTTCTTAGCATGTTATAATTTTCCATGAAAAGATCTTTGACTACCTTGGTTAAGTGAATTCCAAGGTATTTCATTTTCCGTGGTGCTACTGTAAAAAGTATTGTTTCTATAGTTTCCCTCTCAGTGTGTTTCTCAAACACACTGACGAATGCTATTGACTTTTGTAGAGGAATGCTATTGACTTTTGAGTATTGACTTTGTATCCTCCTATACTACTGAATTTCTGTATCAATTCTAGTAGCTTCTTGGTGGAGTTTTTTGGGTCTTCTAAGTAAAGTATCATGTCGACTGCAACTAGTGATTATTTAAGTTCTTCTTTACCTATTCTTATTCCTTTTGTTCTCCCTCTTTTCCAATGGCTGTAGCTAGTGATTCCAAATCTATATTGAATAGTAGGGGTGAAACACGATATCCTAGCCTGTACCAGATCTAAGAGTAAAATGTTTCAGATTTTCTCTGTTTAGAATTATATTAACAGTTGGGTTGTCATAGATGGCTTTTATCAAATTGAGGTAGAGTCCATCTATTCCAATTTTCTGTAGGACTTTGAACATGAATGAGTGTTGGACTTTGTCAAAACTTTTTTTGCAACAATTGAGATAATCATGAGGTTTTTTATTTCAGTCTATTAATATAGTGTATTACACGTATAAATTTTTGAATATTGCACCATCCCTGCATCCCTGGGATTAATCCTACCTGGTCATGGTATAAGATCTTCTTGATGATTTGCTGTATTCTATTTGCTAGTATTTTATTGAGTATTTTTACATCTACTTTCATGAGGGAGATTGGCCTGTAGTTCTCCTTTTTGGTTGTGTTTTTCCCTGGTTTTGGAATCAGTATAATACTTGCCTCCCAAAATGATTTTGGCAAGATTGCTTCCTTTTCCATTTCACTGAAGAGTTTGGGGGGTGTAGGGATATCTTCTATAAATTTCTTGTAGAATTCAACTGTGAATCCATCAGGACCTGAACTTTTCTTTGTTGGCAGGCTTTCTATTATGGTTCATATCTCATTGGCTGTTATGGCCTTATTGAGACCTATTATATCTTCTTGATTCAGTTTTGGTATTTTGAGGAATCTGTCCATTTCTTCTGTGTCTTCTATTCTGTGAGTGTAAAGATTCTTGAAGTAGCTATTCATAATCTTCTGAATTTCTACTGGGTCTGTGTTGATTTCACCCATTTCATTCCTCATTGCTTGTATTTTAAAGTTTTTTCCTTTCCTCTTTTTAATGAGGTTAGCTAGGGGCTTATCAATTTTATTTAGTGTTTCAAAAACCAGCTTTTTGATTTTTTGAATTGTTTTCTTCATCTCAATTAAATTAATTTCTGCTCTAATCTTTATGATTTCTTCCTGTCTTTAGGCTCTGGGTTTGGTTTGCTCTTCCTATTCTAGATATCAGAGGTGCAACATTAGGGTGTTTATTTGTTCCTGTTGTTTTCCTGATGTGAGTTCATAGCTAAAATTTTTCCTCTGAGAGCTACTTTTATCGCATCCCATAAATTCCAATCAGTTGTGGATGAATTGAATGCTGAGTAGGGTGTTGCTTCATTTCCATATAATTAGCGGGTTTTTCTGGTTTCTTTGGTCATTTATTTCCAGTTTTATTGCACTGTGGTCAGACAATATGCATGGGATAATTTCTGTTTTCTTGCATACACTTAAGCATGACCTGTGAACTATCACATGGTCCATTTAAGACAATGACCCATGTGCAGCTGAAAAACACGTGTATTCAGCTGTGATTGCGTGGATCATTCTGTATATGTCCACCAGGTCCATTGGTTCCAAGCTCTGGTTCAGTACTGCTACTTCTTTGCTAATGTTTTGTCTAGTTCACATATCTTTTTGAGACAAGTGGGTGTTAAGGTCTTGTGTTAAGATTGTGGTTTGGATATTAGATTTTTCATGTCCCTTAAGATTTGTCTTACATAGTTGGGTGCTCCTGTGTTTGGTGCATATATTTATGAGTATTACCACTTCCTCTTGAATTTTTCCCCTAACCAGTACATATTGGCCTTCTTTATTTCATTTGATCATTCTTGCTTTGAAGTTGAGACTGTCTGAGAAAAGGACTGCTACCCCTGCTTTTGTCTGAGGTGCTTGAGCATGTAGTATCTTTATCTGCAAATGAAAACAGAGTTTGCTTAGCTACTTAACATATTTAAATATGTATTGTCACTGTGTGATATAGCCAGCTTTTCCATTTGTTTAATATATGGAATACAACAAATAAAGTTAGACCAAAATTAATAGGGTATTGTTGTTTGTTTTATAAAATTAAGTCCCTATAATGAATATGATATAAAAACATATACTAAATTCCTAATTTATTGTGCCTCATATCTCGACTTATTTAAAAGTAGAAATCTTTGGATATGTGATTATTTACAGTGAATCTAGATAGTGGAATCCCAAACTCATTGTGACTGGTATCTTTGTAACAGGAGTGCAGAGACACAGGTGAAGATATACAGACTCAGTAATAGCGAACATGACTGAAACAGTCAATAGCTGCCAAACAGATGATTTAATTCCGAACACAGGAGTTCACAAGATTAGTATACAGTATCCACCATTAGAGTCAAATTTAAAAGAGTGCAGAACTACTATACAAGTGCTAACGATTAGAAGGGCCTAGAGCCTATAGTAATATCCCAAAGAGACTATGTCAGGAAGTCAAAGGATCCTGCCCCTAAAGCCAGGGTTGGAAGCTTAAGCAACTGACCTGAAAGCAGGAATCAGTATTTAAGGTGAAGGTGAGGAGAGAATCTCCCCAGCAGCCATCGTTGGCAATAACAGGACCCAAGCTCCTCCATAGGGAACGGCCTATGTATCTTTGAAGAGAACCAGCTGCAAGGAAGATCTTTCAAGGATGATCAGATAGGGAAAGCAGCATCAGCACTGGCAGGAAGTCCACTTCTTCTCTCACATCAATCCACCAGTCCTCCTCAGGTGGATCTCCCACACCTATAGCCATGATGACTTACCTTAGCTGATATTCCTACTCAAGTTGACAGTTAGATTAATCAAGCACAGCCATGGCCTTGTGAACATCGAGGTAGGAACTGGCCCTGGGATGTCACAAAACATGGGATCCTTGGAG
The DNA here is from genome assembly GCA_004027165.1 of Ctenomys sociabilis. Classification (NCBI taxonomy): domain Eukaryota; kingdom Metazoa; phylum Chordata; class Mammalia; order Rodentia; family Ctenomyidae; genus Ctenomys; species Ctenomys sociabilis. The sequence continues at coordinate 16,710 of PVKA01007681.1, forward strand.
ATCTGAGAGACAGGAAGGGGCACGGAAGGTCCCCCATGAGAAGCTCTGGGGAAAGCACAGTCGGACAGACACTGTGATTCTGGAAGCCTTTGAGCTTCCAGAATTGTGAGGCAATAGCCTTTTGTAATTTTAAGCCATTTAGCATAAAATGGTTATTTCAGCAGCCCTGGAAAAATAATAGAGTATTATTTTGAACTTGCAAACTTCAGTTCCTGTGACATAACAGCCTGAGATGCCAGCATGAGTGTTCTCCTGCATCAGCCTCAAGCAACTGTGGCTGACCACAGCAGTGGTGTCTTCACACAGCAAATAAACAATTGTATATCTTCATTCACCTTAGTTTCCTTCACTCAAAGACACTATTTTAGATTTTTTTCCTTTTATTTCCATGCCTTTCTTCTTTATCTACCTTTATAATTTTCATCATGAAACTTGAGTCTTATAATCCTTCATTGCACTCATAATTCTAAAATTATGTGGTCATCATGATATTTAAAGAGATTTATAGAACATAGTAGTATGCTACTTCCTCACCTCTGCCTCCAGAGTATTTGGTGAATCCTTAAGCATGTAAGTTATGCTGATTTGACTCATTTGCAAATGTTATCGTTTGTCTTTTGAGATTTAAAGTTCAATTTAGTTTCAGATCAATAGGATTTTTCATTTGATAGGAGGAAGAGAAACTTTGTGCTATTTTCTTAAATGTCTGTAACTGACAGTTTGACATTGTATTTAATGAGCTGGTCCATTATGTCTGTAGTAGAATCATGTATTAATCAACTCTTTGCTTGCTAACCTCTTTTGGCTGGTGATGGGAATAAAGTTTCTTTCAGATAATTACTGGGTTTCAGGGGATAAAACATCTGCACATATTGAGGAATGTAGTTCTTAGCGTGAAGACTCTGATACTATTAATATAGACTCCAAGGTAAGATGTTTAAAGTAAACAGAAGTTTATTTCTGGCTCAAATAAATTCTGCAGTGGGAAATGCAAATTGGCTGGAGACTCTAATGTATGCACTCATTGAGGACCCATTCTTTTAGCATTAAAATGTATTTAGAGGATTGTTCTCAGTTTAATGTTCAAAGCTGTATTCCATAGGAAGGGAAGAAGAAAAATATGGAGGAGTACATGTTCAGCATTTTACAACTCAAAATCAGCATTAGAACTCATCTCTTCTTTCCCAGTCTATGGGCAAGAATTCAAGTCTATAGTTCTTTCTTTTTTTTTAATTTTTGGTGGAACCAGGGATTGAACTCAGGCCTTTGTGCTTGCCAGGGAAGCACTTATTCCCTTGAACCATCTTCCTGGCCCCACTATAGATATAATTTCAAGCAGAATTGAGAGATACAGCCCTTCTCTAGGCAGTAGCTATGTTTTCAGTTACAATTCCTAATCCTGAATAAGTGGGAAAAGATGTCACCAGATGGTATTCATCTCTTCCAAACAGATGATACTAATATAAACTGAAATATTTATTTATTTTCAGGAAACTATACACGACCTAATGTTATATGTTGAACCTTCAGAGTCATCTAAACTAGTTCTAGAACTGGATATTTGTGTGAAAGTTGTCATGTAATGCTTTGTTGATACATTTGGGCATAATTCCAGCATCTTCAAAACAAAATTGCATATCCAACCTTAAGATTAAATTAATATAAATTTAAGTAACTGCTGAAAATAGTACAGAAAATAAATTATGTTTTATCCTAGTCAGTTTCTCCATAGATGGGATAAAATACCCAAACCACAAAGCACAATTAAAAGAGGAGAGATTTATTTTGATTGTCAGTTTTTTTTTTTTTTTTTTTTTTCCAATCTGTGCTTGACAGGGTTTAAAAAAAGCATTGCATTGCAGAAGGACTAGAATGAAAGAAGTCTGTTCATGTCATGGCAATCAGGATGCTGAGAGAAAAGGGAGAATCAAGGAGAGAGAAATACCCTTGCAGGTCACATTTTTCAGTGACCTGCCACTTCTATTTAGAACCCGCTTCTGAACAGGAAGTCAGCTACAGTTCAGTCATAGAAGTCCCAGTGCTTCGGTTACTTTCCCAGAGCCATGTCTATGAGTGCACCAGGCCTTTGGGTATCATTCTTAATCGAACCTATAACAGATATAATTTTGTACATCTTTTGTGTGAAAACTATAAACACAAATCAATACCTGTAAATTTTCCCTGGTTATCACTTCTAAAGGCAATACAGAGTGTTTAAGAATGCATGGCACAGAAGTTTCTGGAACAGAAGGTATCTTCTTGTTGCCCATTGGTCAAAATAGAAGGTGAAGTCAAGAGTGAAAAGTGGAGGGAAGAACACAAGAAATACTGTGCCAGGTCAAAAATTATTTACTAAGACTTGCAGGTGTACCAAGAAATGAAGAACTTGGTCTGTTAGAGAAATAAATATGAAGGCTGCAGGGAAGTGGGATTCCTGCTGGTGTGATAATTTTTCTATTTCCTCTCTTTATTCAGTGAATCTTTTATTTTTTCTTTTTGGTCGTAGAAATTAGACCCCTTTTTGGTCACTACCTGTATTCCTTTCATGGTTCTTCCATTGTTCATGGCTTCATTTCATCTTAGCTCAATGCAGCAGTTTCTACTAACCTTTCTGAATTATAGTGTCTATTATATTTTTCACTAGTTGAGTTACTTCCTAAAACGTGTTCTGTGCTACATCTACATTTTGAAAACCAAATTAAATTTGTTTTGATTTGGGATTTTGTCCAGTGCTGTTGAATATAATTTTTCTCTTAAAAACTTTATGTATCTAAAAGTGGGCTGAGAATAAGGTTGGAAATTGTCCTAAAAGGATTAGAATTGCAGTTATAGTAAGTGCATTTCTCTAAGGATAGGAAGAGAAGGATACAGCTATAATTTGTACCTTGAAAGCCTTCCATTATATTTGCAGTGATCTCACAAGAATCTTCCACGAGCCACCATGGTATGTGAAATGATTCTCTTAGATGACATGAAACCACCCAAACTTTGGCCATAAAAATGGCCCTATGTGATTGCAGAAAACTTCACTATCAGAGATACTCAATTACACTCTTTACAACACTTGTCTAGGGCAAGAAAGATGAATGCACTATATCAGATTGTGAAATTAGCTCTTTGAAGAAAAAAAAAAAAAAAACACCTGCCCTAGGTTGGGTGTCATTCACACACAGGGAGGGACACCTTTAATCATACCCTGAGCCAATCCCAGTGTCAAACGCTTAAAACTGATATTATACTCTAGATCCAACCACCTTTGGAAAGCCTCACTTATGACTACATGAGGCTTTGAGGGAAGCTAGACACAAGCTACAAGAATGTGTGATGTAATTTATGTTTCTACACTGTTTTCTTTCTGATGCAGTGCAGAGCAACTATTTTATGTATGCATTGTCTGTTGAATAAACTAAACACCTTAATCTTGATGTTATTCTTAATTAGGAGTATCAAAGCTGAGAAAATTGACATCTCCTTGCAATGCATAATTTATAGCTTAAATCTACAAAGTAACATCAAAAAAAGACCACAGTAAAACTTTTTTCTTTGATAAATGAAAGAAATTGTCAATAAAAGTTTTAGTCAAAATGCAGAGGGTTTCAGAGTGAGAGGAGAAATAAACACTGATGTCCACTGTACACCAGGGTGATCATCCTCAAAAATACTGTATTTAGATTTTCAAAATATCTCAGAATACATTTCAAATATCTCCTCACAAAAGAACAAGTAAATGATGTAATAAATATATAAATTATTTTGATTTAAATTGTACAAGCTGTGTGTATATATCAAAATGTAACACTTTATCATATATATATATATATATATATATATATATATATATATATATATATATATATATCAGGCTAAAGCGCCTGTTAGACAGAGTGCAGCAGGTGGCCAGGGATCCATGCCAAGTGCACCATGCTGGCCCCACCCCGAGGTGCACTGAGACTGCAATTAAGACTGGCTGTGGTGGCATGGGTCTGTAATCCTAGCTCTTGAGAGGTTGAGCAAAGGCAGATCCGAGCCTGAGATACGAAATGAGACCCTATAGACCCTGTAGACTCTGTATTAAAGTGCAAAAATAAATAAATACATAAATGAAAAATGAAAAATTTCAAAAATTAAAAACAATTAAATCAAGAGATAGGAAATTACATAATAAATGCTAGTACACTGAATATGCAGGTATGCCATGTGGCTATTAAATCATGCAGTGAAAAATATTTATTGACATGAAAGGCATTCTGGGCAAATTAGTTGGTGAAGGTGTGCTAGAAAAAAGTCTCACCTGTACAAACACTAAACAAATGTAAACCTGCCCACCAAGCATGCAGAGTGAGTGAGAACTTCTGTGATTCTCTCAGGAGTGCCAGATCCAGCCCAGCCCAGCCTGGTGAGTGTGTGGGAGAGCTTCCAGTTCCCTGCACTGGTGGAACCCCTTCAGACCAAAACTCAGGCACCCCGGTGAGTGAGACTCCACCATGCTCTTTGGACTCCTGCAACTCTCCAGAGCCCCCACCCCCAAGCCCACAGAGTGAGTGAGAATTTCTGTGATTTACTCGAGACTCTCAGATCCAGCCAGGCCCGGCCTGTGTGTGGGAGAGCTTCTGTGCTCCCCAGTGTTTCCTGTGCCAGGGGCACAACAGAGGGCCAGCCCAGGTTCAGTGTTATACCAGAGGAGCACAACAAGTTCACTTCCAAGGGCTGCAGCAGGAAGGAGCTGAACATAATAGTTATGCCCAGGCCAGGCATAACTGGATAAACTCAAACTTAATAGATATGCACCCGAATTTCAGTAGGTGTTAAGGTTATAACTGCATTAAAGGTCAGAGGTCAGTGCTATATGAAATGAAAAAGACAAGGAGCAAAATGCAATATCAGGTCTCGAGCCCATCAATAGCAAGGGCAGAGGACACTACAATAATATACTGAAAGCTGCAAGAGAAAAGAAGTAGATCACATTCAAAGGAATACCCATCAGAATTACAGTCGACTTCTTTTTGCAAAGCATGAAGGCAAGAACAGCATGGAGCAGAGTACATCAAGTTCTCTATAAAAACGAATTCCAGCCCAGACTACTATACCCTGAAAAACACTCTTTCAACCTTGATGGAGAAGTAAAATGCTTCCATGACAAACAACTAGAGATTATGATGATGACAAATAACCCTACTACACATAGTACTGAAACATGTTCCAGAGAGGGACCAAAATGATCAGAACTTCATTAAATACAGGACAAAACAGAGTAAACAACAGCCAATAAATAACATGCCAATCATAAGCCAACATTTCTCAATTATAACCATCAATGTAAATGGATTCAATTCACAAATTAAAAGAAATAGACTGGCAGAGTAGATTACGAAACAAAATCCAACAATATGCTGTATACAAGAAACAGACTTAACTCAAAAAGACATTCATAGGCTCCAAGGCAAAGGATACTACATGCCCAGCACCTCACAAAAAAAAGAAGGGGTAATAATTCTATTCACAGACAGTCTCAACTTCAAACCAAGAATGATCAAACAAAATAAAGATGGCCATCATATATTGGTTAGGGGAAAAATTCAAGAAGAAGAGGTAACACTCATAAATATCTATGCACCAAACACAGGAACACCCAACTATATAAGACAAATGTTGCTGGACATGAAAAATCTAATATATAAGACCACAATCTTAACAAGAGACCTTAATTCTCTTAGCTCAAAAAGATAGGTCAACCAGACAAAACGTAGCAAAGAAGTAGCAGAACTGAACCAGAGCTTGGAACAAATAGACTTGGTGGACATATACAGAATGTTCCACCCAAATACAGTGGAATACACATTTTTTTCAGGTGCACACAGGTCATTTTCTAAAATAGACCACATAGGTCATGCTTAAGTACATGCAAGAAAACAGAAAATATCCCATGCATATTATCAGACCACAGTGCAGTGAAACTGGAATTAAATGACAAAAGAAACCAGAGAAAAACCCACTAAATACATGGAAATTAAACAACACCCTACTCAGCAATCAATGGGTCACAGATGAAATTAAACAAGAAATTCAACAGCATCCATAATTCAATGAAAACTAAACAACAACTTATTGGAATTTATGGGATGTGATGAAAGAAATTCTCAGAGAGAAATTCATAGCTATAAAATCATACATTAGGAAAACAGAATGGGAACAAATAAAGACCCTAATGTTGCACCTCCAACATGTAGAAAAGGAAGAGCAAACCAAACCCAGAGTCCAAAGATGGGAAGAATTCATAAAGAGTAAAGCAGAAATTAATTCAATTGAGATAAATAGCACAGTTCAAAATATTAATGAATCAAAAAGCTTGTTCTTTTAAAGACTAAATAAAACCAATAAGCCCCTAATTAACCTCCTCAAAAAGAGGAAAGAAAAAACTCAAATAAAAGCAATAAGGGATGAAAAGTGTATAATCACCACAGACCCGGTGGAAATTCAGAAGATTATCAATAGAGAATCTTTAATCTCACAGAATAGAAGACACAGACAAAATGGACAGATTCCTCAAAAAGTACAAATTGCCAAACCTGAATCAAGAATATAGAATAACTCTCAGTAACAGCCAGTGAAATACGAAATGTAATGAAAAGCCTGCAGACAAAGAACAGTCTAGGACCTGATGTATTCACAGCTCAATTCTATAAGAAATTTATAGATGATATAATCCATACACTCTCAAACTCTTCAATGAAATTGAAAAGGGAATAGTCCTCCCAAAATCTGGAGGCAAGTAATATACTAATTCCAAAACTAGGGAAAGACACAATTAAAAAGAGAACTGTAGACCAATCTCCCTCATGAACGTAGATGATAGTATCCTAGCAAATAGAAAACAGAAAATGATCAAGAAGTTCATACACCAGGACCAAGTAGTATTCATCTCAAGGATGCAAGGATGGTTCAAAAAATCTATAAATGTAATAGACTATATTAATAGACTGAAATCTAAAAACCACATGATCATCTCAATTGATGCGGAAAAGGCTTTTGACAAAGTCCAACACTGATTCATGTTCAAAGTCCTACAGAAAATTGGAATAGAAGGCCTCTACTTCAACTTGATAAAAACCATCTATGACAACCAATGGCTAATATAATTCTAAATGGGGAAAATTTGAAATATTATACTCTCAGATCTGGTAAGACAAGAATGTCCTCTATCACCCCTCCTATTCAATATAGTTTTTGAATCATTAGCCACAGCCATTAGACAAGAGGGAGAAATACAAATAATAAGAATAGGTCAGGAAGAAGTCAAATCATCATTCTTTGCAGATGACATGATACTTTACTTGGAAGACCCAAAAAACTCCACCAAGAAGCTAGTAGTATGGATGCAGAAATTCAGTAGCATAACAGGATAGAAAGCCAATACTCAAAAGTCAGTAGCATTCCTCTACACAGATAACAAACACACTGAAAGGAAAACTACGGAAATAATACCTTTTACAATAGCACCATAGAAAATAAAATCACTTGGAATTCACTTAACCGAAGAAATCAAAGATCTTTTCATCAAACACTAAAGTACTCTAAGAAAAGAGATTGCAGAGGATTTCAGAAAATGCAAAGATATCACCTGCTCCTGGATAGGAATAATCAAAATTCTGAAAATGGCCACACTCCCCAAATTTTTGTACAAATTTAATGCAATCCCTATCAACCTGCCACTGACATACCTCCCAGACCTAGAGACATCATTCCTAAAATTTATTTGGAACCAGAAAAGACCTAGAATAGCAAAAGCATTCCTGGCCAACAAAGACAAGGCAGGAGTCATTACAATTCCCAACTTGAATTTATACTACAAGTCTACTGTGATAAAATCAGCATGGTACTCACAACGAAATAGACCTGAGGATCAATGGAACTGATCGGAAGATGCAGAGGCTTCTAAGAACACACTTAGCCACCTGATGTTTGACAAAGAGCCAAACATGCTTTGTCGAAGAAAGATATCATCTTTAACAAATGGTGCTGGAAAAACTGGCTGTCTACATGCCAAAAGCTGAAACTTGACCCAGGTCTGTCACCTTGCACTAAGCTAACATCAAAATGGGTTAAAGATTTAAACATTAAAACAGAAACACTGAATCTCCTGGATGGAACACTTGAAGATGTAGGGGTAGGCAAAGAGTTTATGAACAAACATGAAATCACAAGGGAAACACTTGAAAGAATTGACAACCGGGACCAACTCTTATTGAGAAGGTTTTACATGTCAAAAGAAATTACAAAGTGAAAAGTCAACCCATAATTTTGAAAAAAATCTTAACTAATAAGCACTCAGAGAAAGGTCTGCTCCATAAAATGTATAAATAGCTAAAATATATTAGGGGCCTAAAATTTAAAGACCCAATCCAGAAATGGGCATCTGAGATGAATACACACTTCTCAGAGGATGAAATTAAAGAAGCAAATATATGAAAAAATGCTCCACATCACTAGCCATCCATGAAATGCAAATTAAAACGGCACTGAGATCAACCCAGGAAGAATGGCTATCATAAAGATCAAACAACAACAAATATTGGAGAGGCTGCGAGGAAAAGGTACCCTTCTCCAGTGCTGGTGGGAATGTAGACTGGTGCAACCATCATGGAAATCAGTGTGGAGACTCCTCAACAAACTAGGAACGGAAATCCCATTCAAGCCAGCTATGCTCCTATTGGGAATTTTCCCAGAAGAAATGAAAACATGATACCATATTGGTATATTTGCACTTACATTTATAGCAGCACAATTTATGATAGCCAAATCTTAGGAACAACCAAGATGCCTGTCACATGAAGAATGGTTGAAAAAGATGTGGTAGTTTTATACAATGGAGTATTACTTAGCTATAAAGAATGATAAACTTGAAGCATTTATATTTAAGTGGACACCACTCAAAGATATACTCACAAGTGAAATAAACCAGATCCACATGTGCAAATACCATATATTCTCCATAGTATAAATAATTCAAAAGAAAAAACAGAAATAGAAAGGTATAACACAATTAAAAGGAAAGCAAGAACTGAGTATTGGACGATGAGGAGAGTGTAAGGAGAAAAGCTAAGAAACAGGACAGGGACAAAGGCATACATTTGTACACAGAAGATGGGCAATGCAATGATCCTGAGAAACCTCAGCAGGTTTTTGAAAGTAGTAGCTAATTGTTAGGATTCTCAACTTGACTATCTAAATGCTGATACCTGTGAACCAACCACTGCGCTGAAGATAGCAATGTACAATAGAAGGGTCACGCTTGGAATGCCTGTCATTCTGGTCTTCTGAGATACAAACAAAGTAAAAGTCTTTTCATGACATATCAATTATTACTATATCATCTCACCAGTAAAAGTTTTTCCTTTATGGGGAAATAAATGAAAAAAAAAGACACAAGAAGAAAAAATAATATTACAGGGACTGTCTTGCTACAATGCTTTATATGGTTAGATTTCAAACTTTCATGTAAAAATATGTGTTTATTCCTATTTTTTAATTTTTTTCCTCATATTCTGTAAGAACTTAAAGTTCAATACATCAATACCTGATGGAAAATACCTGTTCCACATTATGCCCAAGATGTTTGATATTTAGACAGTTAGGGTAAACTGAACTGCATATGTTGCAGGGTAATGATCAACTTCTCTTCTGGAGGGTTATAATAACATAAGTTTGCACATCAAAAATTGGAGAAAAGGAAGGACTGCAAGGTCAGCCAACATTTTAGCCCTAGCCTTTCAAGGTCAGTGAAGACTCAGGACATAGGAGAACCTGTACTGTAACATCATGTAACTCAGTTGTGCCCCAAATTTTCTGATCAAGAAGAGTATGGAGCAACAGAAGAATGTGATCTATGATGTAGAGTGTGCCTAAGGAGAATCACATGGAGAGAAAACTTTCTCTCAGGCATTCACAGAGAGCAAACTGGTCATGCAAAGGCCGTTACTCATCCACATGGCTGATACTAACAAAGTATCTACAAAGTGCAGAACAGAGTTACAGGATAAATCCTGAGGGAACTTGACCAACCTTATCAGATACAAAAGTTACATTTCTTGTTATATAGGTCTTGCTTTATCTTGGTCTTAACCATCCAGCAAAAAAGTACAAAAATGAGGTATATAAAGTAAAGCCATATAAAGTATATGTTGAGCTATAAAAGGCTCTAGTCAACAAATTCTGTGCATAATCCACTACTGTTGTGGACTGCTGGACGGTGTTGGAATATTTCACTGAATTCAAGCACATATAATATTTGAATGTAAATAGAATACCCATCATTGAGAGAAATAAACAAAAAAAGGATACAAAGGAAGTACCATTTTGTATTTGTATATACAGAATGATTAGGATAGATATACTTTGGCTTAATTCTACAAGATGAAAAATTTGTAGTAGTGTTTAGACAGGATATCCTGTCAGCTTCTTGTACTGTCAATAACCACTAGGAAGATAACAATGTAAAATGTATTAATTATTGAAACTGTCCTATTAATCAGTTATGAAACTCTGTCCTTGATATTTGTCTTTCAATAAAATAAAATTTAAAGAAAAGAAAAGAAAGCAATGTTAAAATAGGAACCTTTAGATATTTCTCTCTGAATTTATATGTGTACAAATTTTCTATATGGCTCATGCATTCAGTTTTGCAACTATTTTAAAAATGCAATATATTACAATGTCAACAAGACAAACAATTTTAAACTTGCATTAAATAGTACAATGTTACCCATTCTTCAAGTCCTGTCCCTAAATCCTAAACATTCTATTTCTTATTCAGTATTCTTGGTTCCTACACATATTAGTTTTCAAAGTACATTTTTTGAATTTGTACTTTAATGTTGTGACCATACTTCTCAAGTAAAAGATTGTAATTGGGAAAGGTAAATTCAGAATGCTTCTTAAATTTCATCCTTTATACTCTTTTAATTAGAATTGACTCAGGAGAGACATAAAAATAAAATTATTGACTCATCTAAAATTAAAGATCCTCATTGTGTTTTCCTCATGAAATGTAGCATGATTCTTGTTAAATAATGTTTTTCCCATTTTAATTACATTAAAATCTGCCTTCCTAAATTCCTGCTGTCATTCTAATTAAAGGAAAATTTCTCATTTTCTGTACAGCAGTACTACTTAGTTATGGCAAAAAAACTCTCTATATCATCTTCCAGAGGTGTTTCACACTGCAAATAAAGTAAAGTTGTTCTTTACTGAGATTAGTAAAATACTTAAAATGCAAGTGATGTACAAAAAAGGATATACATTTGTTACCATTTTTCCAGTGGAGAAAAAACCTTTAGAGGGTGAATTGCATATAGAAGAAATACTCAAACTATTACAACAAGTGTCATTATTTTTAAAAATTACTTCTGAATGAGTAGAAAATCTCAGTTGTGCTCCTTTTTGTCTTCAACTGAGACAAAAGGTTTGCATTTATATGGGGTAATATATATAGTTTAATGATCAAGTCAGGGTAAATATCATCTTAATTACCTTAAATATTTATCATTTCTTCATAGTGAGAATGCTCAAAGTCTTCTTCAGTTATTTTAAAATATACCATAAATTGTCATTGTCTATAGCCACCTTACTGTGCAAAGGACCCCAAAACTCATCTCTGTGTCTATCTATAGTCACTACCCAACCCACAAACAGAATTGATTTTGCCTTTTCTTTTCCAGCTTGGATTTCTCTTACTTCTTTGTTCTCATTGTTCTGGTTAGAACTTCCACTATATGTCAGAAGTTACAAAAGTGGATCAGATATATTCTTGAATAGATTCAGCAGTTATTGTTCATCTAGAAATGCTTCCATCCTTGTCCTAAGATACTGCATGCTTTGCTCAGTCATGTATGTATCCAGTTTACTCATGCTTGAAGACAGCAGCATGAGAATGTAGGCTGGGCATCTTGTTTTCAATTACATAACTTCAATCAATTAATGTATTTTAAATATCATCAGCAAAATGAAAAATAAAAGTGTCATGAAAGGGTACAAACTGGGCAAAGAAATGTGTGTCTGATCTCTAGCAAAATGAACTGGGTCTTCACAAATAGAAGAATTACAAATAGAAGTGTTTATGTAGAGAGGGAAAATCTAAAGGCAAAACATTTCAAAAACACAAAATCTAAACATTAGAAAATACATTTATTCAATTTATACATTCACAAGTTCACTTAAAAATAATTTTGAGTGATTGACATTGTCAAACCATAATATGGGAATTATTATTGGGAATAAAAAGATTAATAGGGCCAGCAAGACAGCTCAGTGGACCAAGTACTTGTTTAAGCAAGTGCAGGGACTGGGATTTGACTCCCAGTAGAACATGCCAAGTCAGCCCTACTCCCACCCCCACCTCCCTTGATGCACTGAGCCAGCCACTGAGACTGGACATGGTGGTGCACCTCTGTAATCCCAGCTCTGGGGAGACTGAAAACAGGAGTATCATGAGCCCAAGCTGCATGGTGAAACTCTGTATCAAATACATAAGTAGATTAATAAACTGATTATCATGAAAGACATGCAATAAATATTTTACCTTCTATTTCAATAGATATAGTGTGATAAGGAGAAGCCATAGACCAGAGGTAAAAGGAATTTTCCTGTCACAGAAAGAACATTTTAGACTGCAATATCTAGGAAGGTTTCATAAAAATAAATCTAACGTGAAAAATAATAAGCTAATGTGGAGGAAAATTATTTGTTTTTCAGCAGCCAATAAACATGTATTTTGTAATTAATATAAGTGAAGTCCTATCATTGCCATAAACAAAACCAACAAACAACAGTAGGGCAACCCTGTCCTGAGGAGTTCTGTATCAAACAGAGGAAGACAAAAGACACAGTTGTCAATGGGAATGTGATGTGCCTGGAAATCAGACTAAGGTACACTGTGGCAGAATACCATGAAGCCACCCCAAGTGAAGTCATGTGCTCATATTCCTTTTCTTTTCTTGTAAAGACTGAGTCTCGCATGTAGCTCAGGCTGATTTTTTGAATTGAATATATAGCCCATGTTGGCCTGGAACCCACAGTGATCCTCCTGCCTAAACTTCCTGTTCTGGATTTAGAAACGTGGGCCACCACATCTGGTCATTCATCATAGTCATTTCTAAGTGAATAAAAATGTGAAGTTTTGGTATTCGGAGGGTGATATTAAAGAAAAACAGTTATTTTATTTATTTCATTATTCTATCTAAAAAATTATTTTATCTGAGGCTTAGAAGATAAGGTACCTAAAACAATGTTTTTTAAAAAAATTACCTATGAGATCTATTGTAACTCCTTGCTCTCTCTTTTCATAGACTTCCAGAAAAAAAAAAAATCTATATTTCTCTTCAAAATTACTATTGGGCAAGGGAGATAGCTCCATGGCATACTAAGTGCTTGACTGGCTTGGAAAATGCAAGGTCCTGAGTTTGAACCCTGATTAATATATATAGAAACCTGGTATGTATATAGTTGGATTAGAAGTTTTACATAGAGATCATGCCATGTGATGACATTATTTCCTGGATGAAAATCACATCCCTCCATGAAATATTCAGGTGACTATGACCCAAAGAGATTATGAATCCCCAAGGCCTAAGTCTGACTTCTGTTTCTGAAAGTTAATGGCCCTCTGCTGTAGTTCAGGTTCTGCAATTGACCAGGTGTCCTAACCCAGCAGCCTGGGTGTCCCTCGAGATCTCCTTTCTTCTTATTCACCAAGTCCAGATCAGCGTGGTTACTTTAAGACCACTATAAACCAAGGATCTCCATTCACCTCTGCCCACACTGTGAGATCACCCACAGGAGTCCATGCAAGAGCCACCTCACTCATCCATTACCCAACCACAACCTCCACACAAACCAGTTTATCATTATTGCAAACATGCAACTTTCATCACATTAGATTTGGAACAGCCCATGAGATAGTGAGTGAACTGATAGGGTAGAAGGATCTGGAGACTGTGTATAGAAAGGAACAGGTCATGAACTGACCTCACAGTAGGAACCTGCAGGCCTAACAACAGGTCAATGAAGCTGAATCACCCAAGGGAAAAAGTACAAAACAGACATGTCAGATTAAAAATGTAGGTTCCTTTCACCTGTTGAATCCAACTTGGCATGTAGCAAGGTACTGTCAGTCTTCTATGCATATATAATGGTTATGTATCTCCTTACCTCATTATCATTTTTAAATTAACAGCATACATATTGAATGCATATGAAGAAAATAGATAAACATAAAATTCAGATACTGATACTCCAAATGGGCTACTTGTACAAAGGAAGGAAAACTATATTATAGATTATGAAACTTATGTCAACACAGAAATAAATTCTGATTGCACATGGAAGGAATCAGCTGATAGATTTTAGCATAAATGGTAGCAATACAGAATCGTTTATACTAATTACGTATAAAGCAAGATTATGCTTGCTTTCCATAGAGAAATATCTAATAGACATCAGGGTAATATTTTCATTATCGCATGCCTTGGGGCATATTATTGCATACATTATACGATGATGACACTCAACCACATGAAACACATCACCTGTGCATGTTTCTAATGTCACAGGCAGCTTCTCAGGGAAGGCAACATGAAGTACTGCCCAGCCAAAAGCTATTGCATGAAATAAACTGTTCCCTCCCTGATGGCAAAAGGGGCATGATGCCTGATGCAGAAGAAACACTGCAGGAAAATTCACTCAGCAAGAATGGACTCCAGAAAAAAAAAAGTCAAGTTGCAAAAAAGAATATGATTTCCCAAAGGGCAAAACTAGGATTTTATAAAATTTTTTTTCAAAAATCTTCTCTCAGAGGACTTGAGTCATTGCCTTATTTTATCCAAATTGGCTTTCACTTCTGTCACTATTATTAGAGTTGTTGAGTTATGCTTGTAAGTGTTGTAGATCCTGTGGTTCCCACGTTTTGTCAAAAACTGAATCACCTGAAAATATTTCTGTGGCTGAGATGTGCAGTGCATTCGGCTGGCTGCTTGACTACTTCCTAGATTCTGTGAGGGTTTTGTTCCATCTTTCTACTGGCTCTTGTCTCTCTTGTCTCTAATTCTGAATGTGGTTCAGGGAAGGCAAAATAAGTCTATTTTTTTGAACCAAATAACACCACTCATGACTAACTATATACTGTATTTGAGACTTTGGACATTTTTATCATCGCCAACTCCTGTGCCCACAAATTGCTGTTACTAAATAAGAAACTTTCATTTTATATTTGTATGGCCTACATTCAACACATTGTTATATATAACATGTATGTTTCCCTGAAATTTTAGAGGGTTTTCTCTCTCTCTCTCTCTCTCTCTCTCTCTCTCTCTCTCTCTCTCTCTCTCTCTCTCTCTCATCTCTCCTCCTACTCCTACTACTCCTGTTTTTCTTTTCTTCTCCTATTCTCTTTTCCTCATTTTTTTTCTTCTTGTTCAAGAAAACTATAGGGAAATAGTATCTAAATGGCAGCAATTTCTTTTTAAGGACTATTATGCTACATTTCCCTAAAGCAATATATGTAGAATAAGTATAATTTGGAAATCAAGTATGAAAAAGAGAGACAAAAATACTGGAAATTGTAGGGTAAGAAATCATTTTAGGAGTAACAAAGAAAAAGCAAAATTGTTCTTATGTGAGCAAATGCAGACACTAAACTAATTTTTATTTTTAGTCTCACCATGTCATAATATAATATATGTATGCCATTTAAGCAAATACTTTATGGCCTTAAACTTTTGATTCATTTTAATAGTTTTATACATCTCTGCAATTCCACCAAAGGAAAGTGCCATCATACCATGCTCAAAATGAAAGCAGCATTGGTAAAACAAAGGATTGATGAATAGAATTCCAAAGGATGAGGCATCACAGAGGCAGCACATGAACAGAACAGAGTGCTTTGGAAGATGGAATCCAAATATTACAGATTCTCAGTGACTCAGTTTCCTCTCAAACAAACTAGCAAGGACATACTATACTTTGAAAATTGTCATGGATGATAGCCAATGGTGCCAGAGTTGGGCTGTTACAGCACGAAATTTGTTTCTCAGGTTTTGTCATTTATAAGGCTGGGCAGAAGGGTAAAGCTATGAGATGGTCTACATCTCATTTCAGTTTTGCTCTTCTTAACATTGAAATATCTATCTCTAGCTCCAAGGAATTGCCCTGACTCTGTAACCACCACAGAAACATAGGTAGCCTGATCAATTGGATCCCCACTGAGAAGGATAGGCACAAGCATGTGCCCAGGATGGTGAGTTCTTGTAGCCAGGGCACATTTCCACATTCTTATTGCTGTCTGGGGTATAGCCAAATGTTGTGGAGGCTATCCTATGGTGTTGCTGGAGTCTCTATGGAATATTCTGAAGTTCCCCACTTTTCTAAGATGTGGACCTAGATAGGAACATGGGATTTGAAATGCCTGGCTTTTGTTTAGAAGACACACAGAGTTGCCCTATATGGAGAATATAAAAAAATAGGGAAAGGGAAGGCAATAAATTTGAACACTGAAGAGAATTCAACTTTAATATTTCAAATTACTATTTTTGTACTAAGAGAAGGAAAACAGAGAGAACTAGTTAAATGATGGTTCTGTCTACTGCTGTGAAGGGGAGGAAAAAGAAACTGCTCCTATTGATTATTTGGAACTATCCAAAAGTCAATATTAGACTAAAATCCTCAGCTGATTGTCTACACAATTTTATATAATTCAGGTACTTTGGATCAGTATTTTACAAAAATCCATCTTTCTAAGCATTTGAAACATAAAAAGAGAATCAGTTCATAAAATTTGATTTCCTATGTGAATTTTCTGATCAATAATTTGTACTGGTATGAGAAGAGATTTGTTTACCTTTGCCTCAGATAGATATCCATCTCACTGGTTCTTACCGTTTTTTCTTTATTATCTGACAAGCTTTTACCGTGCACAAGCCCCAAGTACCTGCACTGCATAAGGTGGTGCACTTGTGTTTTTACCCACATGGGACTTAGTGACATTTTTTTACCACTTTGTTACACTATAAGTGATTTAAAATCAGTTCATACATGGTCTGGGAGATGCTTCTAAAATTTACTTACCATATAAAATCTCAGGATACTTTAGCCAGGTAATACAATATGGGAATTCCTTATCCAACGAACTTGGGACCAGAAGTGTTTTGGATTTCAGATCTCTTCAGATTTTTTTTTTTTTTTTTTTCAGAACTGGGGATTGAACTCAGGCCCTTGCACTTGCCAGGGAAGCACTTATTCTATTGAGCCATCTTCTTGGCATCTCTTTTCAGATTTTGTAATATGTCCATCATTTCCATGTATATAATGAGATACTGTAAGTATATATATATATATATATATATAATATAAAATATTGATAGAAATTTTATACAATGGTTTAGTAACTGCAAGGAAAAATGTTTGTATGTATTTAGTCATCAGATTTGTGTATTATGTAAGTGTTCAAAAGGTTTCATATTTTGGAGTATATTTAGATTTTAGATTTCAGACTACAGATGCTCAGTCTGCTTCTTACAATATCCCTTACTTCCTACAAAAGTCAATGTGATTGCACATGACTGTTATCCCAGTACTCTGAGGGAATTAAATGGAAAGATTACAAATTTGAACCCAGCCTCAGAAACTTACTAACTCAGTGAAAATCTGTCTCAAAAAGAATAAACATTAGAAATAGTTGGTTTTGTACTAGCTCACTGCAAAAATCCTGTTTCAATTCTTCGTGTGGGGGGAAAAGATTTTTTAAAGACTCTGTGTTCAAGTAAGTAAACATTACGGCAACTCGGAACAAATCCCTTAAGGAAACCTTGAATTGTGGGACATTCTTTAGAGTTCACACAAGAACGTTTTTAGAACACTGACTCTCCAACATCAAACATAGACCAAATTTTCCCAGGAAAAGAAAAGATAAAGCAACACACTTAGGCAGAGAGACCCAGCTGTATGCAAGTGGTCACATTGACATACAAGTGAGTAGAGATGATTGCAGAGAGCGTCCGGGGTGGGACACTGGAAGCCATCTGCTATCACAAGTTATACCACAAGCTACCAAATAAATGCTTCCGCTAAAAGGTAGCAAATCAAACACTTTTCATGAAGAAATTTTACTAAAACTACAGCCAATAGTTCAGAGACTAAAGGACAGAGGAAAAGATAATAAGAGAAGTAGAAACTTACAGTGGAACTGAGAATGACAAGTTTTATGGCAGTCTCAGCAAGGCAAGAGTCTACCTGATCTTCAGAATGGAAAACGCACACAGCTAAGAGCTAGTATCCAGTAGTACCTCAGGACATAGAAGTCATATTCATCTTGTGTAGATGAATAGCTAGAAAACCACTTTAGGAGTAAATGTGTACTAATAGATAATTTTCTCTTCCTGTACTCCTCAAGTAAAACTGAAGACAAATTTTCCAAGAGTTGAAATTCAGTAGTTCTATTCTTTCACTAGCTTCTCTTTCTTATTAGTAGTCAGAACTGACAAAAATATCCTTTTAATGGGAATATAATCAGCCTTAATCTCAAATTATTAAATACAATGGCATCAGAGTTTCCTTAATGTCACTCCAGATCTTTCCTAAGCAAAGCTCATAAACCATACTACTTCTCTCCTTCTCTAAGCATACATAGGCAGGCACATAAGAGCTAAAAGAGAGTTGAAGAGGTTTTTGGCATGAAAACTGGGCACTAAATTGCAAAGAAAAAAAGTTTCCAGAAAGCTTGTTTACATGGGGAAAAATGGAGAACCATATTTCTCACCATGAATTAAGCTGAAGTCAAAATGGATCAAAATCTACATTTTAAAACAGAAACAACACTTAGGATGCTGGAAAACAAAATAGGTAAAACTCTTGAATTTATGGCACACATCAAGACTTTCTTAATAGAACCTCAGTTACACAAAAAATAACACCACAAATCAACAAATGAGGTTATATCAAAATGAAAACCTACACAGCAAACAACCACTAAGTGAAGAGATAACCTATCTGAATGGGAAAGGTATTTTTCCAGCTATATCTCAGACTGAGGATTAATGTCTAGAAAATACAAAAATCTAAAAAATTAGACCGCCAAAAATAAAACACCCAATGCAAAAATGGGAAAATTGAATAAACACACACTTCTCAGAAGAGGCAGAAATAGCCTATAAATACATGAAAAAAGCCTTCAGGGTTCTTGGCCTTTAGAGAAATGCAAAGTAAAACAACACTGAGATTCCACCTTACCCTGGAAAGAATTACTATTATCAAGAAATCAAGTAAGGAATGTTGCAGGGAAAAAGCAAATCTTTATGTAGTTGTTGGGAATTTGAATTTTTATACCTACCATGGGAATCAATATGGAGATTCCTCCAAAATATAGAAATAGAAATTCCATTCTACCCACACATTTGCCATCTATGTATTTCCCCCCCCAAAAAAAAATAAAGACATTATGGTATAGTACGACAAGCAACAGCTTAGTTAGAACCACACAACTCATGATCACTAATCATGGCAGTAGCTTCCGCATCCATCAGCAGGTGAATGGGCAGGGAAAATGTATTTATATGCAGCCAAGCACTGCACTGCTACAAAGGAGAACAAACTGGAACTGTTTGTAGGAAAATGGCTCTGTCTTCAATGAATAATTTCTTTTCCTTCTTTCTTTTTGCTGTACTGGGGATTGAACTCTGGACCTTGTACTTGCCAGGTAGGTTCTTATGCCACTGAGCTATCTCCTCAGTCCTAATACATAATTTCATATAAAGTGAATCATCATAAAATATCTGCTTTCTCCTATGTGAAAAATAAAAAAATATAAATAAAGCCCAAATTAAAAAGAAAAATGACAGGAAATAGAGAGATGGATCTTTGTAGAAGAGGAGTAAGAGATGAAGAGAAAAGGAAGAGAGAACAAAAATGTAATTAAAATGGGTTATGCACATAATGTAGCAACTGCCCACAATGACTGTATCATTATGTATTGCAAACATGACTAATAAAACTGAAAAGTAAAAAGCCCCATAATATCCTCAGATAAGGAATAACAAAAGGAAACAAATAAAAAAGATACAGCATCTATTGAAAAACACAAGATAATTTTTTAAAATTTGCAGGGAATTATCCATAAATTTGAAGCATAATAGCAGAAATTATGCAAAATCACAGAAATATTAGAAACAACAATTGAGAAAGTATCCCAGAAAAGTATGCAAGTTGTAAAACAGATAGGGGTTAATCTAACAGGTACCTCATTAGAAAAAAATGAAATTCATAAAGTGAGATCTTCTAAGCACTTTTTTTCATAATATTCCTTTAGTGCATAGTGAGTGTGTTGATTGAGACAGACAGACAGACAGGCAGACAGGCAGGCAGGCAGGCAGGCAGGCTGATTGGCTGATTAGCAGACTGATAGGATGACAGAGACAGACACACAGACAGAGGATAGAAAACAGTGAGAGGAGAAGAACAAGAGGAAGAAGAACAAACAGAAGGAAGACAGAAAGAGATGGATAAAAGGCTAAAACAAGGTTGGTAGCATAACAAAAATGTTGACCATGTGGGAAAAACTGCAGTGTCTGTAGAGGGCCAAATTTCCTGCTGAAGTCCTGTTTGTCCAGACATGATCCCATGGAGGACAGGCAATATTATCACTTCTGGTGCTCCACCGCTCCTTATGTATTTAACATGAGAGAGGTTCTTCAGTACTTGACCTGCGAAAATAGCAAACTAAACTAAAACTATGTGCACAGCTTTATAGCCACAGTATAACAAGCTGTACATCTATAGCATACTATATACATTATATGTGTAATGAAGAATTTGACCTTTGTATTGGCCTTAACTTTTTGGAAGTAGTCTATATCATTCACTATAGTAATATTTTTTATTTGGAATAGCAGCTCATCACATTCAAGAATCCTAGCGTGGAGGCTGGATGCGTGGAAGGATGAGGTCTATGATCTAGAAGGGGCCTTTGGGTTACAGTGTTAGCCTAAAGACTGAGTCTAAGCGTGTGGCCATTGGTTCATCTCATAATGAAGCCACAGTAAAATCTCTAACACCAAAATGTACATGAGCACTTTGGGACAATATTATTCAGTGAATGCTATCATATGTGGATGCCCAGCTAAGAAGATATTCTAACTCTCTGGAGAAAGGAAAACACATACTTTACATTTGGAATCATCCCAGGCTGTACACCCTAAGTGTTTCTTCTTTTGACTTGTTTCAATATCTATCTTTCTTCTGGTAAACTTTCACCATGAGGATAGTAGTTTTTAGTGAATCTGTGAGTCCTTCTAGCAAATAATGAAGCCTTGAGTGGTTTGGTTTACTTTAGAAGGAAGTATTGAGAACCATGTCCTTACTGTGGGTAACTGTGTGCCTTCATCAGCTTTCCCATCACTGGGACATTGTATATCTTGTTTTCCAACTAACACCTCTCACTTAAAGAGGGCAAGTTGAATTTGTCTCAGAGTTTCAAGGAATTCAGTCCATGTGGGGTGGCTTCTTGGCAGAAATACCATGGTGGGTGAGACTGGGAGACCAAAAGTCTTAGCTCATGGTGCTCAAGAAGCAGAGCAATGCAATAGTCCTAGAGGAGGAGGAGTTAGGGACCACAGATAACACCCAAGGTCATGCCTGCGTGACCCATCCACACATCCTCAAAAGTGTACTTAATCCAATCAGTTTAGTATTCTCGGAAAGTGAGATACAGAAAACAGAAATTTTTACTCCACTGTAGATGCAAGAAAGTACTAAGGAGACAATCAGAGTGCTAATAAGGACAGCTGCACTGAAAGTGAAGATGTCATAGATGTGAGAGTAGAAAAGAAAGCTACCCGCTAAGGATGTTTCCCAGGGTGAGGGAAAGGATATGGAATCTGTGCAGATGGGGTAGCTATGAAAATGATTCCTAATGTATGTAACAGTCTAAACTAAAGAAAAATAAATAAGGAAATGTTAATTTCAGGACAAACAAGGAGTAAAGAGAAGAAAAAGTAACCACAGCACACTATAATGTTTAGCCATGCATCATAGCAGCACAGGAGAAGGTAAACAATGAAGAGTGATTAAATATAAAATCTCACTATATTAAGAAGATAAAGGGAAACCCACGGGATGAAGACATGAAAGAATGGGAAATCTCAGGTATCACAATA
This sequence comes from Ctenomys sociabilis, assembly GCA_004027165.1. NCBI lineage: Eukaryota > Metazoa > Chordata > Mammalia > Rodentia > Ctenomyidae > Ctenomys > Ctenomys sociabilis. The sequence continues at coordinate 38,903 of PVKA01007681.1, forward strand.
AAAGTAAAAAGACAACGTGTTAAACTGATAATGTCAGCAGTGGCTATGTATGTTTATCATTAAGAAATAAGAGATATACAAACCTTGGTCAATAAAGCTGGAAGATTTGAAAAAGGATGAGCAGAGGATAAGGAAGAATGGCATGGAAGTGATGTGTTTTTATTTAGCGATCTCTATCATTTAAGATTATATACATGTATTGCTTTGATAAAAGATAATCATTTAAAAATGAATAGAAATCCCTGTATGATGCTTGAGGAAACAAATGAATCCAAATGTATTCATTAAAAATCTTGTTTAATTTATGTGATTAAAATATGATGAAGCTGAATGCATTTTGTGGTCAAGAGGTTTAAATTGGAGATCTGTAAGGAAGAGTGGACTGAATAAAAATTAAAATGTCGGAATGGTCATTAGCTTCAATTTGAGCTTTTCAAAGGCAACTACTGGCTCTCTAACATAGGTTCTTTGAGAATTCTGTGCCCTGTGTAATAATTCCAGAGCGAAATTATTTGCGTTTATAGAATTTCCTAAAACAATAATTACAACACTATGCAAAACAACTTTTAATCAAATACTGAATACACTACTTAAGCGCTCTAGTTATACTAACTTACCACTCTTTTTCTGACCTGAACTTTCCTTATCATATTTTATTGAATCTCACCAGTGTGCCTATCTTGGTTGGTTCCTATTACCTATCAGCTGCTGGAAGTGGCTCTATATGTGCATACAGCTACAAAACATTTTGCAAACTAATTGTCATAAGTGTGTGCCGACTAGAAGGAGAGACTACGAAACCAATTTTTTTAAAGTTAAAATTGGAAATGAGTGCTAAAACGGAAAGCACCATGTGTAAAACATATGCACATATTTTCCATTATGGAGCAAAGGAAGCTTCCCTGGGTAATAATATATGAGGCACAAACAATCCTGAACTAAGTAAAATGTGGGCTAGAGAATAGTTGAGGTGACGGAGCAGCTGGAGGAGTGTCCTGCGCAGGAAGATTGTGGCTTGGTTGATGACAGAGAAGGACCAGTAGGGCAGGGCTCCATGAGAAGGAAAAGTTTTGTGAGTTTTGACTGGAAAGCACAATGGGAGAAATACCATAAATCAATACTGGGAGACACAGATGTTGTGGCCTCAGCACCTGAGGTACGGAGCTAAGACAAATGAGTGCAGCAGGAAAGCGCAGCCATGGGCCGAGGTTCTGCACTGCCTTCGCAGTATGTTCTCAGAACTGCAGGAAGGCCTGGGAAGACACCTGAGTGCCTGGGTCCTGCATGTGTTGCCCATCTCTCTTGGGACCACGTTCCTTCCCTCCAGCCCATGTAAGCCAGCCTGCCCTGTTGCAATTTGATCATGTGAAGGGGAGCACCACACAGCAAAGCTTCCCCGTGCCTATAATGGTCTATCCCTCTCAGCTACTCTTTTTCTTTTAGAGAAGATCTACAGAGTGTTCAGAATCTCACTATTAGATAAGACTTGTAGGGAATTGACTGTTTACAACCTCTCAAGAGCTGGATTACAGGCACACACCACTATGCCCAGTCTCAATTGCCATCTCAGCACGTCCTGAGGGGGTTGTGCAGGACAGGCAAGACATCCAGCTACTCTTTCAGGTACCTTCCCCAGAGAACTCTTTCCATGGCCTAACCAAATTCTATTTTTAGCTTTTCTGGGATCTACATTTGGTTTGTGTGTCAGTGTTCACTTCCATTAAGTGGGAAAATAAAATTAGAGACCACCTCAAAAGGCCAGAATTGATTCCTAAACATGCATGGTGTAGACTGGTAAATGTTAATTTTCATTTGACAGAAGATGCAAAACAGCAGACAGGTGGCCTAAAATGGCTCAACTTAGGCCATTTTTGGATTTTACGATTATGTGAAGGCATATCCTTATAATCATTCTGCTTTCACTTTCTGTACAGTATTAAATACTAACATCAGATAGTCAACACTATTATAAAATAGACTTTTAGATGACTTTGCCCAACTGTAGGCTAATGAAGTGTTATGAGTATTGTTAAGTTGTGCTAGGCTAAGCTACAATTTTGAGTAAGTTGAGGGTGGGAAAAGTATTTTCAAGTTATAATATTTTCAGTTTATGTATTATTATTTTTTAATGTTTATTTCTTTGGTACAGGTTCTTGCTATGCAGTTCAAACCCATAGTGATCCTCCTGTCTCAGCTTCCCCAATGCTGGGATTATAGGCAAGCACCACCATGCCTGTGACCTGCACGGCATGCTCAGGTTTCCAGGTCAGCACATCATGCAGTACCCGGGATCAAATCTGGATCCTTGCACTTTCTAAGCAAGCACATAGACTGCAGAGCTGTCTCCTCAGCCACTGTATGGATTATTGAGGACACATCTCCATAATGAATTGAGTAGAGTCTGTATATTTTACCTAGGTTGCCTCAAAATGGGCAAAATTAGCCTCTGTTGTGCAAAGTCAAGACAGTGGAGACTCTCAGGGAGAAGACAGGTGCCATAGTGCCTAGATGGGATCGCAAAGGGTCTGAGGGTGCCCTACTTCCCTCTGACTTCTTAAGATGTTGTCCTAACTCATCCTGGAGCTCTGCACTTAGGTCCTGCACCTTTGCACATTGGAAAGTGAAGGGAAATACATCAGACCCATGTGTGGAGGTATCACACTGTCTCCCTAGTGTAAGAACCTGAAAGAGGAAATAAAATCCCAGAGGTACAATAGATACTGTGAAAGGGAAAGAAACTGCTGCAAGGGCAGAAACTGGTTCGAGGGAAAGGAGAAAATAAAGAAAGAAGGCAGGGGAAGAATATATGTGTATACATAAGAGAGCTTGTATAACTGTACTGCTAATTTTTACTCGTCTCTTAAAAGGAATATTTAATACTTAATTTTGTTTTTTTTTCTTTTTAATCTGAACAACTAATTTTAAGACAACAATATGCAATATAGCAATTGTTCAATTCCTATCCTCTTGTTTAGTGAAATTCCTTATCATTTCTAATTTTTTACTATTTTTATTCTCTTTTAAAAAGAAAAAGAAATAGGTATAATTTATAGTTATATGTTTACTTGAAATATTTCCTGGACTTTATACTCCACAAAGGTAAGAATTTTGTCTATACTCTGCATCTGTAATAACAGTACAGTTTTTTAAAATAATCTGGAACACAACAAAACACATACCGGGTCATTACATAGCAATTTCCCATCTAACTCATGCTAAAATTCAGTCCTTCCCAGCCACCCATAAACCTTAGCTCATGTGCCATCTATTTGATTTCACCTTTACTACCCTTGTCATATTCAAAATTTCCAGCTAGCTAAAATCAATTGGAGTTGGTGACTACAATCCATTGTGAAATCCCTACTTTTTATTCTATTTTTATTTTAAATTATTAAAGCTTTGCTATGTGAATTTTGTTTCAATTACAAAACTGTGGAGACTCTTGATCCAGTCATTTTAAATTCTGACTCTGCCATTAAGCTGCAAAGTTCCCGATGTGCTGTTTCATCTCTCTGTTTATTGGTTTCTCTCGCTACAATACTTGCACAATACTCGTACTCATCTCCTGAGATTTCTGCACATCCTCAGCGAGTTAACATGTGGAAAGTCACAAACATCACTTCCTGGCATATATAATGAACACAAAAGAATTGTTCATTATTTTAAGAAAAAGTTTATCCTGTTTATAAAGAGAAGATAATCAGACATGTGAGCCCTTCCTCTATAAAACTGTCATTGTTCATATTGATCCTTAAATGGAAATCTCTTCTTGGGAGGGACAATAAAGAATATTAATCCTAGTACTTCATGCTGTGGATAAGATAAATTAGGTCTAAAACTCTGTCTAAACACAGTGAGCTGTAGTAAATAGCCAGCCAGGGCTCCTAACATTGTGAGTGTCCAGCCACACTTTTCTTCTGTACCTTTCGACAAGCTCCAATTATGTATGGAAGCAGCTAAATATCACCTTGGTCCAGACCTTCACATGACTAAATTTCTTTACACTCTCAGTATGTTATAATAGGATATGAAGGGAAGAATAAATTAGACCTTTTCTTTGAAAGATTTTAGTACAACTGCATTGCACAGTGCTTTGGCAAAGAGACTTGTGTTAGAATGAAAAGTACAGTAAAATTGCTAAGGTGTACATAATGATAGTCATGGTTTTGACAAAATGGAATGTTGATAAAAATATAGTCCATACAGTATATTTGAAGAAACACATTTAAGATTACACTCTGGTTTTCCAAGACATGGCATACCACATTTACATGCTGAGGATAATACTAAATGCTAAACTAATCAATGAAAATGCTCTGAATGGACTTGTAACTATGAGGTGATTCCTCAGTTCAATCAGACAAATTAGCAACTCTGAACTGTAGGTTGTGTGGCTGGTGAGAGGGCATCCATAAATACTGTTGTGTGCGTTCCTTGGACCATTAGTAAAGTTGTCCTGCAGCATCAGGCACACTGTGAGGCATCACAATGTCAGATAAATAGAACAAACAGTAGTTTACAAGAAGGTAACATAATCAATGAAGAGTTGACAACAGCCATGTGGGAACTATGGCTTGTAGTAGTAAGAGAACCATTGTCAGATCAGAGGGACAAAGGGATAGAAAGAGCCAAATCAGGGGAGAGGACAGTTAAAAATGTATTGTAATGGACCAGATCCAGATTGTGATGACTTGGGCAAATACAACCATTCTTTATTTATTATCGTTAGTGTTTGTATTAATATTATTAATTTTATTGAGAAACAAATAGCAATGAGACAGTTTCAAAACAGGTTAATTGGATATGAATGAGATGTTTGATATTCAGAAACACGGCTATTCTCAAAGAGATACATTTTGTATCCCCAAAACCTTTGACAATGTCTACAGACACTTTTGGGTTGTCTTACCTTGGGAGCAGGTACTACTGACATCTAGTGGAGAGAGCACAGGGAAGCTGCAAAACATTTGCAATGGACAGGACAGCATCCACAATAAAGTTTCTACTCCAAAGACATTAAAAGTTTTAAAGGTAAAACTGAAAGTTACTGTGACAGCAGTAGAACTGAAGAATAGATTAAAGACAAGTGCTGTGAGTTAGATCAGGAATGTATGAAAAGAAACTGGTTGTGAAGGAGTAAAGCAATGATGAAATCAAGAGTGACCTCCTAAATTTCCCACCTTAATAGCTGAGAGTAAGTTGTTTTCATAGTAAAACAACACTGAGATGCTGTTTCAGATAAAAATGATAACTAGACTTGCATAAGTCTGGAGTTTAGAGGCCAGATTTAAGCAAAAGATCTTTGGCTTAATGATAACATTTAGTATCATAAAATTACATGATATCAAGTAACAAAAAAAGATGTAACCAAGAAATTAGGATGTTAATCCTAATCCTAAATCATTGGCATACTCTCAATAGGCTCCCAAGGCCCTTGAAATTTGCTTTCAGTCACATTATGAGTATACTCACTTTTTGAAAACATGGTTGTAACATTTGAACTCCTTAGATTCCTTTAAGCTATTTCACTTTGTGTCTAGTGAATGTCTAGAAAATAAATAATTTTAAATTGATTAATATCTAAGTAATGATAGCACTTCTCATAGGAAGCACAAGGCTGCTTGGTTAAAATTGTTACATTATTAAACCACAGTGTATGAGTTTAAGCTTAACATTTCTGGAATAGGAAAAAGAGCATGCTTTCAGTCAAACATTTGTATTCTTAAGGGAGCACTATGAAAAATTGTGAATCAAGAGTGATTACCATAGTAATTTTGAGAAAAAAATAACTGAATGAATAGATGCATAAACTACAGTACTTCTAAAAAGCACAAAAAAATTAGCAGCAGCTGAGGATCACCCATGGGTGACTCAAAACCACAAGTCAGTATACATGAGCAGTGAAGGGAGGCATTTTAACAGGGAAATATATTTCAGCTTTGAGCTTTACAGAATTCTATAAATGATACTGAAAAGTAATTTAAGTGTGCCATTTATTCTTTAAGAAACATCCTTTAGGAAATACAATCTCTCTATTTCTATCAACTAAAAAGAACTGTTTGCTTTAGCTTCAAGGTTACATATCTAAAAGTAGCAATATTTCCTTAAATACTACCATACCAATTACTATTAACATATTATTAATTGGACCAGTATTGTTGACTCATTTCCCAACAGACAACATGTTTTAGTCTCTGCCATCTGGGGGATATTTAAGCTAGAAATATAGGCATGGACTCATTAAGCAAAATAATAATTAGCAGAAGGCATACTGTTATGTACTGAGCAATAAGAGCCTTGAATATTATATATATGTTACCTCATATAATCCTTCAGTGGTGCTATTATACTGTTTTTATTCCATTCATTTTGCAAATAAGAATATTGAGTCTTAAAGAATTAATGGTTATGAGTAGGTTATCCTGCAGCAACAACTGTCTTACAATGTTAGTAGTTCAAAGCAAACATTTTTCCTCTCACTGACTTATCAATACATCAGTGATGATCTGATAACTATTGAGAGCGACTTCACTGCAAAAGATGAGACAGGGATCCAGGCAGCTCTCATTGGGGTGTCTAGAAATGTGGCGGTCTGAATTACTCTAGCAGGAGAACAGAGCCTGGGGGGCCCTGAAAGACCATTTCACTGCCGTCCTCTTTTCCTGCCACTTCCACACCCATTCAATGAGCTCTAACCCTTAAAAATGGCACAGGCTTTGACATGTCAGGAGAAGGGGAGAACAGAATATGGGGAAGTACCAGCATCTGCTACAGGGAGAGAACAACTGAACTAAGGCTGATAACCTAGAATCTGGTCAAACCTAAAGGAAAATATGATTTTTTTGAAGGTTTGTGAATTCTA